>PVIU01001000.1:0-43012 GCA_004026605.1 Ondatra zibethicus | reverse complement strand
CAAACACACACATACACACATTAAAATACTCAACATGTAACAACTGGGGAGTGGAAGTAAAGAAATGAAGCCAGAAACTTCCCTGTTGGAAACAAAATTCAGATGTAGCTCAAAATCTCCTTGTCTGATTCTTATAAAATGCAAAAAGTAAAGTTCAATTTATAGATGATCTCAAATGTTGGATGCTGGGAGATTTTCTTTCCTGTTTTAACTCCCACTCTTCCTCTGAGTCCTAAATAAACAACCAGGTCAGAAAGAAATACACCTCTGTTTATTTGGACATGGAGGAGAGCTATAAGGTCAACTCACTGCCTCACTTTCCTTTGTAAAACTTGGCCTGGGAAAGAAGATAATTGGGTCTCAAGTAGAAATTCTGCTCTATTACGGTGCATCCAGAAGAAGATGAAGGCTTCTTTCCTTCATTCAGTTCTTTGCCACCTACAGAAAGGGAGTCTAGTTCTTAAAAGCAGCTTATAATTAAGGTGTGTGTGTGTGTGTGTGTGTGTGTGTGTGTGTGTGCGTGCGTGTACAGCAATATACAAAGGCAAATAAAACATTCCTAACCTTTAAAACTTATTTCACTTGACGGTTTACTTTAAAAACCTAAATTGTAGCATATTTTATTATATTCTTATAATTCTATTAAGAAAAGATGTACAACTTCCCATCTCAGCAAGTAAGTCAAGCTCATAGGTTCACATTCCTGACAACTGCATCCCAATTATATTTGAAGAGCAACTGTTAAAAAAAAACTGTTCTGTAGCGATTGGAAAATATCTTTATATTATACATTCTAATTCTGATTTTACCCTCCTCTTCAGAAACACTATTTTCTTTAACTACATGGTATAATTTCAGTATGTATATGTATAGATATATAGTGTATATATTATATGTATTGTCTATATATATTATATATACAGACATATGTATAAACTATTTTATTGATTTCTCCTAAAATAAATGTTTTAAGAAAGAAAATAAGTCTATTTATGTTCACATCCAATCTAAAGGTATTTTGTTGGTTTCCTGGTTTAGAAATTTCCTGATAGTTTTGCTTCTTTCACAATGAAAAGTAAAGCATTCTGTCACCAAAGCAGGGAGGATGAGACGCGGGTCAAAGGGCACTTGAGAAACAAACAGCCAGGCCAGTTTATTTAAACAGATAGTGGGACAAGGGAGCTGACCTCAGTTTGACTTATAGTGGGAGGAGCAAGAATGCCATTTTATTGCTTTGCCCAGAAGGAAAATGTTTTATATCTGAATTCACCCCCAAGCCTTCTAAATACATGTTCTGCTATATGCAGCTAATTCCAAAGAGAGAGGTTTAGGGGGAAAAGACCCAAGGTCATCTGTAATGGTGATAAAATACAGCACAGAGAGCTGAGTTGTGAAATGATGCCACCTATAAATGAACTATTATTTTAGAAAACAAAACAAAATACTTTGCTGTTTACCAAGTTACTTTCAGGTAAAGATGTTCACCACAAAATCAAGCCATGATACAAGTTGTTCATAGTAGTTAGTATAGGCATTATAATTTAGTAATGTTCCAAGAACTTACTGTGACCTAAATATAGTGACAATATTTTATTATATTGAAACGTTTTTAAATGATGGCTTGGAAAGAGGAAGTTGGGCTGAAGGTCGAGGTCAGGTGGCAGAGTGCATGCTCAGCACACACCAGGCCCTGGGTTCAGTCTAGAAAGCCTGGGATCCCAGCATTCAGAAGTTCAGGGATATCCTCTTGAGCTATATAGCAAGTTTGAAGCCAGCATAAGTTCCTTGCAACCCTGCCTCAAAACAAGAAAGAAAGATGGTTCTATGTAGATCTTGTAAGCTGTCTGGACAACCTAAAGTGGTTGAGTTTTCTTTGATTTCCAGCATTTCTGTCTGTTATTGTTTTTAATGACAAGATTCTCATCCTGGTATCTATATAAACTATGAGTCTTTTAAACCTGCATACCAATAAAAAAAAAGTTATCACCTCCACAAAAAGAAGTGAATGATATTTAGTACCTGTGGATGGTGAGCTATGTGGTAATGACTTTGTCCTTTACGTAGAGACCAGGGCAGGCCCCAAAGAAATGCAGTCAGTGTGTCTCTGCAGACCTTCATAGAGATACAAATAATTTCATCAGACTGAGTAGAGTGGCCTGTGTGAAAGTAGCTCAAAATATGAGAATTACTTACTTCTAGGGGGCAAACCCTTTTTAACAACCATGAATGTTTAACCCAGGAAAAGAGAAAGAAGCCTAGAGGAGACAAGGTTCAAGCGTTGAATGAAATCATTTAAATTGTCCCAGAGATCTGAACTGCTAAAGGATTTTAGATGAAGAACAGGACCTTCCGGCAACTCACTTTGTTCAAAGACTCTCAGGGAAAACAATTTGTGCTGTGTGGGTTTCAGTCTGGTAGAGCCTAGGCATTGATTTGGTGGGATGCTATGGAGGAGATCCATGTCAATGGCCAAGCTAGGTGACAAAGCACTTCCTGAACTTGATTTAGTTTCTCTCTGGTGCCATAGAAAGAATGGTCATGAGTTGGTAACCTGAGTTGGTTACAGCTCTCTGGTCTTTGGGAGTCTACATGTTTGAGTGTAGAGGAGGCAAAAGTTGGAATATGGAAACCCCGAGACACTGAATCTTTTTGGAGTAGCCTCATCTTTATCTACATACACAAATTGGGCGCCATAGGGCTTCTCCATCTATGAGAAGTCCATTGCCGTGCTTATTTCTTGTCTCAGCATAAGTGTTGCTTCCGGTGTGAACTGGCTCAGAAGTGGCTGCTTTTCAGAGACAGATATTGAGGTTCAAGCTGAAGATCAGAAACGCAAAGCAGCCAAACCACTGGAGAGTTCTTACCTCTACCAAGGCTCAGACAAACAAAAGGGCGATCCTGTCCTCAGTGTGACTGCAGACTGCAATGCTCTCCACCAAACCTCAGACTACAATGAACTCTTGTCTCCTCCTGCCTTATACTCCTCTCTCTGCCCAGCAACATCACTCCTGTCTCCACCTCCCTAGTGCTGGGATTAAAGGCCTGTGACTCCCAGTGCCGGGATCACCTTTGTGTGAGTTCTATTTCTCTTTTTAGACAGATTTAATCTCATGTAGCCCAGGGTGGCTTTGAGTCCTGGGATTAAAGGTGTGTGACACCACTCTCCAGCCTCTAGTGGCTTAGTGCTCTCTGATCTTCATGCAAGCTTTATTAAAATGCAAATAAAATATCACTATAGCTGTGCCATCAGCAAATCCTTAACATCTCTTTGGTGGCACGTGACCTGGAATTAGTCATTCAATTTCTCTGAGCCTTGTTAAAAGTTGTCCTCATCTGTTAAAGATTGTTTTCCTAGCTGTGCATGCGTGGTAGTACAGGCCTTTAATTTCAGCACTTGGGAGGCAGAGGCAGGCCGATCTCTATGAGTTTAAGGCCAGCCTAGTCTACATACATAGTGAGTTCCAGGACAGCCAGAGTTACCTAGTGAGACCCTGTCTCAAAGAAACAAAACAAGACAAGACAAAACAAAATAACAAAAGAAAATTGCTCTCCCTGCCCATAAAATGTCTTTTAAAAGATTTGAAAGAGGAAGCTAACAGACTCAGTTTCGTCATTGTCAGCAGAGATAATGAACAGCAGCGCAAAAGAGCTATGCTTTGCTCTCTTACCTATATTAGTTACTATGAAAATTACTTTTAGTATATGCAGAATATTAATATTAAATAATTTTCTAATTGGTCATGCAGTGCAGGCAGCTAATGAAAAGGCAGACTTTTTTTCCCATTTTAATTGGTTCTTTCACATGGTGTTCGGGCTACACCTGCGCTTATAATGAGAATGGAGAATTAATCCAACCTTCTGCTCGCATGATTCCAATTGTCATGGCTTAGATAAGATAATGGTAGCCTGGCTTGGAACGCAGTTTGTTGTAGATTGGTGTTTTTAATATTTTTATTAGCAGCTCAGGAACTTCATGTGTGAAAGCCGATACAGTAGGCGGCCTCTTAGAGTCTGCATCAGTGTGTCATCCGTCAGCATCCAGTTCCACAGTTCACCCCAATTCCTTCTCAGAAAGAACACAAGCACATCAAGGATGCCGAGAATCCTAAACGCAATGAAGCATGGATGCTTATTTTAAAGACGCGACCTTGACTGTTGAATGGTTTGGATTTTTAGGCCTGCTTTCTTTGCTTACATAGAGAAATGTAGAAACTAAAATTTATATGAGACCATGGACCTTCCAATCACTAATAGGGCATTATTAAACTTTTTATCATAATTTTGACATCCGTATCAGGGTGGAGGTGGGAACTAAAGGTAACTTTCTGTTTCAAAACGTAATACATACTCCTTACTTTCTGGATTTGGTGTACAATTCTTATAACCCAGGACAAATAGATCCCAAAAGTTAGGATCTTGTGAAAATGGCTTTGGAATAACCTGTAACCCTGTGACCTCTGAGTACAAGGCTTAGATTTCTGAGGTGATTTATGTTTGCCTGTTTTACCACAGTTGGACATATAGCTGCATTTTTTAATATTTCAGTGACTTGACATTTGAAGGAGCTATGAAAAGACTTGTACCAAACAATTTTTAAAATAAACTTAGAGTGACTTAAATATCTTAATAAGATGTTTATAAAATTGCAGTAGTAGCTGAAGAAAGCAAAATTACAAAGTCAGTGGCCCTATAGACATGACCTTGTCTTGACTTTGCATTTTGCATAAAGAGGGGGGAAAAAGTCACGCCAAGAAATCTATCCACGGAATGCATTTCTCCAAAGTCCCCAGAAGTGTGAGTTCCTAGTGATAATCTCCAGACATTCTTTCAACGGATGCTGCACTGCCGGCTCAGTCTGTTATCTTAGCAGTGGTCAGAAAGATGAAACTACATTTGCAAAAGGTAGGGGAGGTTTGGATCAAACAAACTGAGAAAAAGAAGTCAGAGAGTCTAGGATTGAAATGTCAGTAATTGGGAGGTAGCAGATGTCCTCCCGGCTTCTCTGTCCCCACCAGCTCTGGCCCTGCTCATTGCAAAGAGTGGTGGCTAGCATTGTTTCCTGAAAACCCTGCTAATTCCCCCACGAAAAGATGAAATGGAAGTGTCCAACTGTGGTAAAACAGGCAAACATAAATCAACTCAGAAACCTAAGCCTTGTACTCAGAGGTCACGGGGTTACAGGTTTTGCAGCGTTCGAAGCTGTCCAGGAGGGAGAGAAAGGAGGCAGGCTGAGTTTGCCAAAGCTTCCACCAGGGCTCGTCTCTTCCTCTGCCTTTGTTTATGTTTTTATGTGATAATGAAATGCTTTGCTTTCTTGGTTACAGGTTTATTAATGCCCGGCGAAGAATAGTGCAGCCCATGATAGACCAGTCCAACCGAGCAGGCAAGTCCCCTCTAGTGACTATATTCAAGTCAGGCAAACGAAAACCATCCTCAAGCCATGCACCAGGACGGCTGCTACCTGGTAAATGAACTGGGAGTGAGTACTAGGAGTGCCTGGCCGTGAAAATTAAACCAGTTTTCTTTTGTAACAACACTAATCAATTTAAGGTCGTTATAAAACATTTGAAGAAAGGAGGAAATAAAAAGCCAATGGAGAAAAGTAACCCTTAAATCATGTGCTCAGTTACAATCTTCTTTGTAACCATCAGATATTGTAATGTTATTTTTTCCCCCTGAGTTTGCCTACCCAGCTTCTGCTACTATGACCACTCCCTGGTGCATGGCTTGGTGTGGAATTGCTGTAAACTTTATTACCTGTCAAAGGGTCAAAGGGGTCAGGATCACTTGTGGGACTCAGTAAAGTTCAAAGACATCCAGTGAGGTAGAGCTTTTGTGTGCTTTAATAACCCACGGCAGCTCACCTTCTAAAACAGCTTTTCATGTACAGTCAAAACCTGCGACTCTTGTCAGTGGCGTAAATACACCGTTCTTCTTCTCATGACCTGGCTCATTAGTATCTGTCTTCTGGTGTTCACAGTTTTAAAAAAAATAACGTCTTTCCTGCTTCTCAGTCATGAGCCCAAGGATTTGTTTTGCATTAAAATATAGTAGCAAAGGCAGCAAGCAAATTTGCCAGGGCTGATGCAGGTGTGGACGGTCACTCTGAAATATCTCTCAGCTCTAGTGAAAGCTCTGCTAGAGTCGCTGAGTCAAGTCCCAGTTAGTCACATTCCAGGAACTTTTTTTCTTTCAGTGCCCATTATGGAACTACCAGACAAAATCCCCAGCATACATTTATGTGTCTACCCTGTTCCTTGAACATAGATAGCACCTGAAACTCAAGACTCCAAGGTGCAAAAAGAACTGGTCTGAAAGACATGGTTAATTATGGTTTAAAAATGGTATCTGTTTAGTATGTTCTCTGTGTCCTCTGGTCTTCTCCCCTCCCCTCCTGTCCCCACTCCTCCACCCTCTCCCTCCCCCTTCTGTTATTAAGAAGCTGTGCTGTGTACTTTTGTAGTCAGCCAAGGAACACCTTATAACCCCGACGGACAGCCAATGGGAGGCTTTGTGATGGATGGTCAGCAGCACATGGGCATCAGGGCTCCAGGTGAGATGTGTTTCTGTGGTGGTTTTCCACGTTTAACTCCAGCAGTGTTGCCCTCCCCAGTCCCCATCGGCACAGGTAACCCCACCCCACCCTCTGCTTTCTCAGGCTGCCTGCCTCACCTCACCTCGCTTTGCCATCTGTGCATCTAAGATGCTGTGAAGGGGAAGCCAGGACCTGTATGTGCTCAAGATCTCACTGCCTCTCGACCATCTAGAACCTGTTTTGTTAAAGGGTCTTTTGGCACTATCTGTTGACTTTGCTCATTTTCTGGCCTCTTCTTGGATTTTTATCTCCCTTCTAGGACCTATGAGTGGAATGGGCATGAATATGGGCATGGAGGGGCAGTGGCACTACATGTAACCTTCATCTAGTTAACCAATCGAAAGCAAGGGGGAAGTAAGTACAAACGGGGTCTTTGTTTTCACTTTGTCCTAGGAATATTTTTTTCCTCTTGCGTTTTCTCATGTTCTCCTTGCCCATAGCTTCATGCTTGTTCATTATTTCCATTAAATCCTTGTTTCTTGCTTCTTTCATTTTCTTGTTGGTTTTGATCAAGGTTTTAAGCTTATAAATTCTGTGTATGATATACATTTATCCTGTGTGTTGCTATTGTACAGTACTGACCACATGACAAAACAAGAAACAGTCAGGAGGTGGGGGAGTGGGTTGTCATAGCAACAGACTGATTTGCAAAATGTAAGCAGTCTGCAGCAGTGCAAGGAGAGGAAAGAGCATGTCCCCAAAGTGCCATAAATCTGTCTAACCGCAGTTGATGCATGAGTTACATTTCTACACTAACCTGCAAGACACCAAAAAGCCAAACAGAGAACTTCTTTTACGTAAAATAAACACAGCTTTACTTAGGGTAAGTAAAGGCATATTTTGAGCTTCAGTCAACTAAACTTTGATTTTTTTTTCTTAGTTTGTTCCTTTGTCTGTCCATCATAATGGGATTACGTGTGGCAATGGAAAAAGGGAGAATACAAAATAGAGGTGTGCACAGCAGGCTTCAGGGCTTAGCCCAGGCTAATTGACTATATCCAAATTAAGTATGCCATCACTTGCAGTGTGACAAATGGATTTGACTTATTCAGTATACAAAAATAGAGATCATTAATGCAATCTTCAGTGGCAGGCCTAGTGAAGTGAGCCTAGGAAAACTGTCCCAGATTCTCACCCGGACATTTTCTCTCCTAAAAAGACACCCCAGAAATTTGAGTTCAAACAGCTAAAACTGTTTTGAACTCCAAAGCCCTAGTTCATTTCCTAAACCATCCTAACAGCATTGCTCTAGCTTTCTTTTTGGAAATGAAAAACCATGGTTTCAGAGTCTTGGATGTGCCTCTGATTATATTAACACACTATTTAAAATTCTTGCTGAGGCCAAGGGTAATGCACGCTGGTCTTCTTCTCTGGGTGGGAGTCCAATATGAGTTTAACAATTCGCTCTGAAAGCATTCCATTGAGCTTGGAAATCAACAGTCTTATTACCTCATCACGGAATTCTCCAGCTTAGTTAATTTAAATATTGTTTCTTAGTTTCTGGGTCAATTAAATTTAAATGATGTATTTTATGCTTCGTGACCAATTAAATTAATAGGTTATTACAAAAAATATTATCATCTTTTTTGATTAAAGAGCTGTGGGTACAGTATATTTTATAAGCAATTTTCATTAGTTCAAAAATGTTCCTTTAGGCTAGATTAAGCAGCCATTCATTGCTGGAGCCTGGAGACCTTATTCGAAGGTGTTCCTCGTATTCACAGTGCGCTATTACTTAGAAGTAAAGCCAATTGAACATACTTAGCAATGGCGTTATGCCTTTCACCCTTGATGATGATGGAGCTTATGGCTCTCAGAAACAATGCGCCCGTCAGTTTCCATCAGCTAGAGCAATCCATGCAGAAGACAAGAGGCCCCCTCAAAGCGAGAGAGGAGCATTGTCTTAGGTCCAATTTTTCTTATTGTTCTCAAAATCATTGTAAGGTAGACAGGACTCTGTTCAGCTTTTCTTTTCCTCCAGCTCTAAGAGGCCATGTGGAAGGAATTTATTGATAACTGTTTTGATTTTTTTTTCCAAAGGTGCAGGATTTTGTTAAGTGGTCAGCATTAGTGAGCTTGCCTAGCTCTGCTTCCTGTGAACATTGAGTGACCACAGCAGTGCACACACTCTTGATAGAGCGTATTTCAGCAAACAGAAAAATGCTTTCTTAGATCAGAACCCAAGGTGTTTTTATGTTATTGTTTGTTTTTAAATTGGACTTGGTAGGAGGATTGATAATGATGGCAATGCAAGGGAAGTAGTGGTGAGTTCAGACAACCAGCTTTGACATCTCTCATTTTAATTTCTTCTATATGAATAGAAAGAATGTTTCCCAAGGCCCTTGGTCACAATGTTGCTGGTTTTCATAGCAAAGTCAGAACCACACTGTTGCTTTTCCATAATATTTTCTTTTTGTTTTCTTTTCTTTTGAATTTCTACAGGGCTGCAAAGTATGCCAGGGGAGTATGTAGCCCGGGGTGGTCCAATGGGTGTGAGTATGGGACAGCCAAGTTATACCCAACCCCAGATGCCCCCCCATCCTGCTCAGCTGCGTCATGGGCCCCCCATGCATACGTACATTCCTGGACACCCTCACCACCCAACAGTGATGATGCATGGAGGACCGCCCCACCCTGGAGTACCAATGTCAGCATCAAGCCCCTCGGTTCTTAATACAGGAGACCCGACAATGAGTGGACAAGTCATGGACATTCATGCTCAGTAGCTTAAGGGAATATGCATTGTCTGCAATGGTGACTGATTTCAAATCATGTTTTTTTCTGCAATGACTATGGAGTTCCATTCTTGACATCTACTTTGGACCAAGGAGCATCCCTAATTCTTCATAGGGACTCTTAAAATGCAGGAAAATCAACTGAAGTCAATTTGGGGGACATGCAAAATAACTATATAAGACATTAAAAAAACAAAGAGTGAAATATTGTAAATGCTATTATACTGTTATCCATATTACGTTGTTTCTTATAGATTTTTTAAAAAAAATGTGAAATTTTTCCACACTATGTGTGTTGTTTCCATAGCTCTTCACTTCCTCCAGAAGCCTCCTACATTAAAAAGCCTTACAGTTATCCTGCAAGGGACAGGAAGGTCTGATTTGCAGGATTTTTAGAGCATTAAAATAACTATCAGGCAGAAGAACCTTTCTTCTTGCCTAGGATTTCAGCCATGTGCGCTCTCTCTTTCTCTCTCTTTTCCTCTCTCTCCCTCTCTCTAGCCTGGGGCTTGAATTTGCATGTCTAATTCATTTACTCACCATATTTGAATTGGCCTGAACAGATGTAAATCGGGAAGGATGGGAAAAACTGCAGTCATCAACAATGATTAATCAGCTGTTGCAGGCAGTGTCTTAAGGAGACTGGTAGGAGGAGGCATGGAAACCAAAGGCCGTGTGTTAGGAGTCTAATTGTCACATCAAGCATCATTGTCCCCATGCGACAACCGCCACCACCTTATACATCACTTCCTGTTTTGTGCAGCTCAAAAACATAGACTGAAGATTTATTTTTTAATATGTTGACTTTGTTTCTCAGCAAAGCATTGGTCATGTGTGTATTTTTCCATAGTCCCACCTTGGAGCATTTATGTAGACATTGTAAATAAATTTTGTGCAAAAAGGACTGGAAAAATGAACTGTATTATTGCAATTTTTTTTTGTAAAAGTAGCGGTTTGGTTTGAGTTGGCATGCATACAAGGTTTACTAAGTGGGATAAGCTAATTATACTTTTTGTTGTGGATAAACAAATGCTTGTCAATAGCCTTTTTCTATCAAGAAAACAAGGAGCTAATTATTAATAACAATCATGGCGCAATGAGTCTTAGCATTTTGATGGAATTTGGATCGTATGAGGACTCCAAGTTCAGTTGTAGTCACTGAGCGCAGTAATGAAATCAGAATCCAGAATAAAAACAAGACTATTTTTGACATTCTGACTTTACTGCTTAAAAATGTGTTCCCTCCATTTTAAATGATTAGTACAGTAAATATGACAATTAGCTCCCTGAGCCATATGTATTTGAAAATTGTAACCACTGAGTAAATTATTTAACAATAACCACTGGTTTAAGATGAGTTAATGAACTGGTAATATCAACAAAATTAAGGGTTAAAGCCACTAAACTAGCTGTAGACTCAGATTATATTCAACAGTGTTATTTACCTACAGTCTCAGTGAAATTATGATTGCATACAGTGACAAAGCTGAAGCCCACACTCAGCCTTTCACCAAGGATATAATCTAGGACAAGCATTACATGTTTATTAAGAAATTAACTATATAAAATTGAAGAGACCAGACTTCAAAATCTAATTTTTATAAATATGCTCTGTGTTCTCATTGGATAAAACTGGTTATTAACCAATTTCCCAGAACAGCTGTACAGAATTTCTGCATGGCAGCCAGCTAAATGGTTCAAAATAACATGTTTAAGTCGCAATAGCTTATAATTTCACTTAAATAAAATCGCTGCTCTAAGAAAGTGCTTCACAAAGCTAAGGGAAATATACAAATATTTTAATTAAGGCAAATTCATTTTTAAAAATAAGCCTTTTGGTTGCTTTGGGAACAAAGGATGGGTCAGAGGCCTTAAACTCCAGTCTGACATTCAGGCCCTTGTCACTTTATAAACCCGCCCACAGCAATCCAGTTTTCTGTTTGGAAAGAGAAAGCAGCTGTGGGCCGGCTTCCCTAGGTGACTGTGCCTCACTGCCTCACCTGCTGGAGCAGCGGGCGCTCACTCTCACCTTTTGTTTATGGGGCCTTGTTTAGGAACGCGCGGACGTGCAGGAGAGAGAGGCCTAACCTACTGCAGGCAGCCTGGTCCCAGCGCTGCCACCCACCTCGCCCCCACCCCAATGAGGGGACCGTTGAATTTTCCTCTTTTGGCCCCGAGACAGTTCTACGACTGCATTTAAGCAGTCCGTATTAGTGAAATCATTTTCTGTGATGGGTGGTTAGTGGCAGTTAACAATCATTTATTTACTTTTAAAATTAATAATAAACTTTATAAACTAACCACCCTTTTTACTCCTGCCTCCCCAGTGCTTGCCCGGTGAGTCAGCCTTTATTCTTCTGGAGGCTCTTGCCTAATGGGGGCGGGGGGGGGGGAGGAGCCACGGAGGGGAGGCAGAGGAGAGGAAAGGGGGGAGGTTTTAAGGAGGGAGAAGAGCGAGTGTAAGCAAAGTGGGGGTGGGGGGGATACGGAGATTAAAAAGAATCATGATCATTAATGTCCAGGAATTAGAAAAAAATAAAACAAGCTTTTGTGTCCTGGGCTCCCCCCTCGGTGTGAGGATTGTGTTAGCCTCACTCCTCAGGTCTCGCTCTCTCTGCCCCCAACACCCTCCCGCTTAATGCTGTTTTAGCTTTTCCTCTTGTAAATTTCAGAGCCAGCTTTGAGGTTATTGAGGACACTTATCGGAAGGAGGGAAATAATAGAGGTGTGGAGAGTGTTTTTGATGTTTCTTAAAGGACAAAAACAAAACGCCCTCCCCTAAACAGGGCACACAATTGTACAGGCTTTTTATTGGGGGGGGTGTTGGGGGGTGAGGTCCGCTGAATGAATGAGACTGTAGAGGATTTAAGTATTTTTTCCAAAAAATTTAAAAAATATGTTACCCGATCATATTTAATCAAATGTAATTATAACACATTCAAAATGAATAATACGCCTTGGCAGTATTTTTATTGTTATTGTTCATTGCACGATGTTCGACTGCTTTAAAGCACAGGAAAGAAGCAAACGCGCTACAAATGGGGAATTACCCTCGTTTAGCATTAAAATTCATTTAGATAAAATTGCCACAAACATTTAAATGGGAAGATTAGTTCCCCCTCACGCCTTATTGCACTCGCTCAATGGTTCCGTTAAGAACATTTTACACGTTGGAAATTCCGTCTTCTCAGACGGCTTGCTGTTTCCTAGTTACACACATTCAAAGCAAAGGCTGCCGCACCGGCAGCCGCAGCAGCGGCAGCAGGGGGAAAAAAGTTTGGCAACTGCTCTGCAATTCATCCGCTGCGCCCCCAGCCTCCCCTCCGCCCTCCCTCCTCAGTCTGCCCTCCCTCCACTACCCCCTCCCCCCATTATGCAGTTCGCAGAACAGGGCCTCGAAGAACCAAGTTTGGTTGTACAGTATAGACACTATTAAATTTAAAAAAAAAAAAAAAAAGGAAGAAGACGGTGGGTTTCTCCTGGCTTCTCCCTCTGCCGTCCAAGGCTGAGGGTTGAGTGCGAGTGTGCGGAGCCGCCCGCACCCCTACCAGGGCGGCCAGGCAGGCTGCTTTGGCCCGAGACGTTTCCAGGAAATTCGCCGCTGCTCTTACTAGTGCGGTGGTGGAAACGTGTTAAAGGCTCAGTTTGCAAAGTCCGGGCACGGTCCAGTCCCTCCCGCCTCGCTCCTCGCCCCACCCCTCCCCCGCCACCCACCCCCTCCCTCCACACACACCCGGGTTCTTTCTTTAGAGACGCTGGAAAAGAGGAAAGTCGGCTTCGACTGCCACCTTTTGGGGATTTGGAAAAACGACGCGGTAGGATACCGGAGGGAGGCGGAGCACGGGGATGGGGGGGGTAGGGGTGGGTGGGGAGAAAGCCCCTTATGATCCTGCGTCGGAACCGGCGCCCTTAATCTGATGCTTAAATATTTGATGTGGAAAAATTACCCATAAAATTAGTTACTAACAATTTCAAATTGAAATCACTTATCGAATTATAAGCGCATTAAAGCTGTATGGATGGTATTAGGAGTTCCTTGGGAGGCTGTCTCCTCGCAGGGAGCCGGGCCTGCGAGTTTTGCCACGGGGAGAGGTGTCGTCGGTGGAGCCCCAGGGGCAGGCACGCGACGCGGCCGGAGGCAGGGGTGCGAGGGTCCTGGCCTGACTGGGAGAGGGTGGAACGGGGTGCCGGAATCTCCCTCCGGGCAGAAGCGCGTCCTAGGCGACTCTCGGGACAAAGTCCAAACGCTGGGAAAAGGGAAAGCTGCTCCCCTACGCTGGGATTCTGAGCCCTCGGTGATGCTTCTAGTCCCACCTTTGCAGGCAGGGAGGGAACCCGAGAAGAGTTGCGAGTGTCCGGGCAGGGCCAGGCTCCCAGCTCCCGATGAAACCGCCGCGGCCTGCTCTCACAGCTCCACCCGCGACTCAGTCGTCCTTGAGTTTCCCCACGCGCGACGTCCAGTCTGGGTATGTGGGCGAGTGGGTCTCAGACGCCATCCCACACTATTGTGGGCCACTCTGGGACTGCGGAAGAGTACTTTGCCCTCTCCACCCCCCACCTGAAAGTCAAAGTCAGGAAGTGATTGACTGTCTCTGGAGAGCCGGTGTCCAGGGGTCTGCGCAAAAGCGTGTGCAGAGAATGCCTTCTGAGACACTCGGGGCCCTTCCCTGGGAACCTCTCAGAGCGGTTTGTGTTTGCTTGAACGCATTCTTAGGACTTTGCCAGAGGAAGCTCCGGCTTCGGAATCCCTCGGTGCTACTGGGAGCACGACGATGAGAGCCTGGGGACTGGAGGACACAAGGGACAGACAGGCTGGGCAGGAGGTTGGCGGTCCAGAGGGTAGTATAGCACCCCTGCGGGATAGGCAGGAGCTCCTTGGGATTACTTTGAAAGCTCTGCAAACTTCTCCCCTTTTGGATCCCGCAGTCCCTCGGCCCTTGGGAAGGCAGTTAAAACAGGAATTGGTGATGCAAGCTCTCAGTGGGCGGTTTTTTTTTTTTTTGACGCTGAGTGGAGAGGCGTGGGCCTGGGGGTGTGGGGTGCCCATTCTGGTTTGGCATCTTTTCTTCATCTTTTCTGTGCTACCCGGAACCCATTGGCCCTTTGACGCCAAGGGTGGGCACGAAGCGGAGGCTAGGAGTCCTCCGGTGGGGCCGTCGGTGGGGGGAGGGGTCTGGGAAGAAGAGTTGGGGATCGGGCTAGGCCCCAGCCCCAACTAATAGGAAGGCGAGGGCTCTCTTTTACACCGAACCAGCCTTCAGGTTCTCTTCCAAGGCAGAGCTGAAAGAAAAATACAAACAATATATTGGGCAAGCCGGTTAGAGGATTACGTCGTAAAGTCTTTGCCCTAAAAATGGTACCTTAGGGGTTTCTATAGGGAGATGGGAGGTACTTTTAGGGTCTTGGTTTTAGCTGGCCGTGCAGTGCCTCCTGTGCTGCCCACTCTCTCAGTCCATCTAGAGGAAATCGGACAGTGAAGCCCTGGATTTAGTTTTAAGCTAGTCTTCCTTCGATCGGATGTCTAATTCCTACCCTTCACTACCCACAATCACATTCACCTCTACCCTTAAGCATTGTGTTCTTTACGACCAGTGATTTTAATCTCCAGGCAGAAAACTAGTCTCAGGACCTCGCCCAGGAGGAGAGCAGAGAATAAAGTCACCTG
Organism: Ondatra zibethicus; assembly: GCA_004026605.1. NCBI lineage: Eukaryota > Metazoa > Chordata > Mammalia > Rodentia > Cricetidae > Ondatra > Ondatra zibethicus. The sequence continues at coordinate 28,017 of PVIU01001000.1, read as the reverse complement.
CTTCATACATCCACAGGTCCTGATCCTCTCTCCGGCATTTTTTGTGGCTTGGCATTCTGCATGACTCCCTAGTTTCACGTAGAGTTTACCAGAAAGAGGTCAGGAACACAGTGCGTGGTTTTTCTGGGTTGGAGACCTGACGGAAATGATGGGATGGCCGGCTCTCAGGCTCTCCTCCCTTCTGTCTCTAGCCTTTCTGCCTAGGCCTCCCTCATACCTCCACACGTTTCTCACCCTCCACCCTAAAAGTGGAAGGTTCCCCTAATTCACCTGTCTCTAACCCCTCCCAGTGCCCGCAGGTGCGAGCGCGGGGTGTGTGTGGGGCGCTCCGCAATCGCTGCAACCAGCTTCAGTTCACGCCTGTCTACCTCAACCACTTTTCTTGACTTGAGTGGGTTTTGATTGTATAAGATTCCCCTTGAAGATTCTATGGGCAAATCCTGGGATTTCAAAGAGCCATTTAAGGAGACCTATACTCCACTGATAACTTCATCTCTCTGAAACCTAGTGCTGCAGCAAACACCCTAAGTAGCCTTCTGCTCCCACCGCCGCCACCCCCTGGCACAGAGCAGTGTCTGGCACCGCGAGGAGATGGAGGCCAGCCACTAGCACCGTCCCTTTCCTGGCCGACCCGCGAGGCGCCACTTTGCCCTGGAGACTTAGTTTCCCTTGGACAAAAATGGGGGGGGGGGCGGGGGCGGTAAACAACGTGATGGCTGTGCAAACTCAGACCCTTAGCCCCTCAGCCCACCCAAATACGATGTTGAGACGTGCATTTTCAGGTGCTCTAATGTGTCAACAGCGAGGTTTGTGTGTCTAGTGCGGGTGGTAGAAGGGGAGGAGTCTCCCACTGGTTGCTCCAGTCTTTAATGTCTGAAATAACGAAATGTCTGTGTGGCAGCTGCTGCTAGAGCCAAAACTAACTCTTCGGAAGACGGAAAAGAGTGAAAGGCAAAGAAAGACTGTTCATTTTATTTTTTTCCTTTGGTGCCGTTTGGGATGTCATCTGTTTCCTTGGCGACTGTGTTCAGCCCCCGGAGCCCCTGGGCTCCAGGATTGTTAGGGGGGGAAGCATGCTATTTCTGCACCGTCATTTATCACTGTCACCGCATAATGATTCCCCTTGCAGCCCCTTATTGATGTTTGTAATTGCATTATCTCATAAAGGAAGATGATCAATGAAACCAAGCCGTGCATTCTGGGGTCAGAGGAAGCCAAAGTACTGTTTGTCCCCTTTAATACAACAAGTACTCATTATCTTTAGGTCTGCATTCGAAAAATGATCTGATCTGGGGCTGACCCTGTCGGACATCCCAACACTTTCTAAAACGCGGTTTGTGTAACCTTTTGCTTAAATGCTAAATCAAGTACCTGTCTTGCATCTCAAGGAAACAAATGCTGAAAGAGAATGCGAAAAGCGTCTCTTGTCTCTTGCTTTTCTTCTTCTCCCGCGTCGTGTTTTGTTTTGTTTATTCCCGGGGGAGGGAGGAGTGCGATCTTCCGAAGACACGTGAGATTTTCCACTGTAACTAGTAAGAACTGTAATGTAGGAAAGGCAACCCCATTAAACAGGGACCTAATGAATGAAAAGAATTGGGAGTGAAGGAAAGCAAGGCAGCCCGGAGCTTCTACTAACAAGGTCGGTATTAAAAGTGCAGAATAAAACCACATCCGGTTTAATTAATAAGAGCAATAAACTGAAATATCTCCCCACAATTCTGACCTTGCTTCTGCCTTTTACAGAGTCACATCTCTTCCCTTTAGGTGAATGACTCATGTGCCTGTTTGATTCTCAACAATAACCAAATCAGCTGCATCCTCTACTTCTAAAACCACCTACAAACTCCAGCAAATTAAAAAGTTTATTTGTCCATTAAGGCAGCATTTAGTAGAGTAGAAATGCCCCAGCCATACTGAATGGAGTTCATGTAATCCCATGAAAATCAAGTCATCTCGTTGCACCAGAGTAAATGAAAAAAAATACAAAGGAGGAAAAGTCTGAGTGTAATTTCAAACTAAATGCATTATTGGGCTGTCAGAGTGAAAACACGATTGTTTGGCTGGGGTGGGGAGGGTGGACAGCAACTCGGCTCACATTTAACTTCAAGGTTTGGGGAAGGGAATGTGTGCCCTGGATTTGGTTATCCTTGTAATTTGTGGGCAGAAGAGGCTCTGAGACAACTCTAACTCATTTAAGGACAGAATTAAACAAAAAGTTTATTTTAAGCATTCCAAGGCTGTATAACCAAAAGGAAAGGCTTCTGTGCTGAAAAGGAGTGTCCTCTATTATGTTAATAAGATCATTGAGAGAGAGAGAGAGAGAGAGAGAGAGAGAGAGAGGAGAGAGAGAGAGAGAGGAAGAAAGGGAGGGATAAGAACAGAAAGAATAAATCTCGGTGTTTTCTCTTTTTTCACGTGGTAAAATTCTAAATTAGGAAGTTAATGTTCCTTAGAACATGAAAAGCCCAAATGGAAAACTTTCAGCATAGTTAACAGAGAGAATACTTAGATAAAAGTTTGCTTGAATAATCTGACACCTTGACATACAAGCTTCAATTGAATGATCATAAAATAAAGAGATAAGATAGCCCCACATGGAAAAATAACATTAATGATAAAGCTTTAAAAAGTTTTAACTGTGTTGCCCATCAATTATTTCTTCACTTAAAAGGCAGAATCTTTCATAAAATATTATTACTCAGAAATTATCAAAGCAGTCTGAAATGGTGTTTTGTGTTATTTAAATATTCTGGCATTTGTCCTCCCTTGAAATGCCCAAGATGAAATGGATATGGAGCCACACATATCTTTAGAATAAATTGTGCGGTGTTAACATAAAATATTAAAGGAGAAATAAACTTTGGGCTTTGCCAGTTGAGGGAGATTTTTTAGCATAAGACTTTTATTTTCAAAACACACAAGTGAAAGCTCTTGGTTTTAAAACAATTGTTCCACATCTCTTACTGGGTTGAGAATGTGGCATTATGTACATTTTCTATTTTTAATATTTAGTGTTATAGCCCACAGTTAAAATAATGAAAAATTAGTCTCGTTTCAGAAATTATTTATTTATGGAGTGAACATGATTAAAACATAAACACGCAAACTGCAGCTGCAACAGAAAAAAACTTGATTTACGGTTATTAAATCTTTGGTGGCCGTGTTAATGTTTCTTTTTTCTACCTTCTATTTGCATTTTAATCTATCGAATCTTTACAATTTTGCTGCTTCCTATTTCAGTGATTGATTACAGATCTAATAGAAGGGAGAAGACACAAAAAACAAGCCTAGGTTTTCTTTTCCTTTCTGCCTTTTCTTTCTTTTTTTCCTTCCCCACCCCCCCTCCCCAGGTGGATTTCGGAAACTTTCTCTCAATGCTAATGTAGACAGAACAAATTAATTCTGCTCTTTTAAATGTCAAGGATATAAATAAAAAAATGTTTTCTGTCCCAAAACGTGAATATTCTCCCAGCCGATTTTAGAGTCTTAAAAGATCAACGCAGCAAAAACGCAATTAACAAGGACACACACACACACACACACACACACACACACACACACACACACACACACACACACACACACACACACACGGCGGGGTGGATAGAACCTGAATTAAATAAAGGTGAGAAGTTCACCATCCTACCATTCTTATTCTCTCTCTCTCTCTCTCTCTCTTCCCCCCTCTCTCTATCTCTCTATCTCTCTCCCTCCCTCCCTTCTTTGGTTTATTTGTGGTCTCAGTCACACAAACAGAAACCGTGATTGGGAGGGGGGGTTGTGTGAACCTGCTGTCGAGGGAACCTGCGGTGTAGAGACAAAAGGGAAAGCCGCGCAGGTCCGTCGGCTTTCTTCCCTCACCCGGCTGAACTGCCCGGTTGCCCCTATTCTCCCGCACCCTCCTCACAGGCCACCCCAGCTCTGAGGGGCTCTCGCAGTCCTCTCGGCAGGGTGCACGTCACTTTTGGCGCTGCAGCGAGGACAAGTGTGGCGGTGTTTTGGGAAGGCGCCCGCGGGTCGTTGGCTGAGCTCCTTGTCCCCGCGGGGCGGAGGGCCCCTGGGGTTCTTCGCGGCTCTGGCGGGGACTGGACAGCGCCTCGCGTCGGGCTGCGGGTGGCTGCTGGGACTGGAGCCGGGAAACCCGGGGGTGCCGGGTGAGCTCAGGTGTGAACGCCCCTCCTCCTCCCCGAGTCCCCTCCAGGCCCAAGCCGGGGTGCTGGGGCTGGGGTGTCGCGGGTGCCAGGGAAGCACGGTGAGGCGAAGTCTGACTTCCCAGGACTGTCCGGGCTGTCGGCGCTGGCGTCCATGCGTGGCGCACTGTGCCCGCGTGGAGCGCCAGCAGCGGAAAGTGGAAAGGATGGGATCCCCAATAAGGGCCATTCAGTCACACGCGAGAGCTGCTCTGGGCAGTCTCCCCTCTGCCAGGCTCTGGATGCGCGCCTGCCTGAGAATGTGGCAGAGTGGGGGCTCAGACCTGCTCGCTGGGACCTCACTCCGAACTTGAGTGCCATCCTTCCTCCCAGAGCCCCCACGGGTGGATGGGGGAAGCCTTCTTAATGGGACGCACAACGCAGTAAAAATAAGAGAGGGGAAGGAGAAGACATTTGATCTGGGCCGGCCGACCCTTTGTCTTCAAGCAGATTAGGCAGCCAGGAATAGGAAAAATAGTAAGTCTTGGACAGGAAAAATTATTGTGTTCACGAAATATAAAAATGATCCGAGAGAGCTTGTACCTCAAGAAGTGAAGATGGATTCTTGTAAAAGGGTGAAAAGACAAGACGGGAAGATTTAAAGGGAAAGAAGCGGCAGATTATTAAGAAAGTAATAGTAAGGTGTCCCACACACTACAGTTTTATTGTTGGGTAGTAACTACCCGACTTATTTATTGCTGGGGCCATATAATAGAGGTAATGACCGCAAACTCAAGATAAATTCTTAGGCGCCCCGCCGGTCAATTCTTTTTTATTTAGGGTAGAGAGCCTGAAAGGTGAGCGTTGTCGCCTCCCCTCCTGAAAGATCCGTCTTGCTTTCTACCGCATTATAAGCATGACATGCAAATAAATAAACGCCGCCGGCTTTGCGTGGGGAGGCCTGCAGGATTTATTCTAGACGAAGGAGGAACATACACGGAATATGAATTTCCGCAGGAGCTTCGGAGTCATTCCTTCTCGCTTGCTTTCCGCCGCCCTCTGCTCTTGGGTTCCCTCCCTTCCCGTGGGAGCAGAGAGTCCCCAGATAAAAACATTAATATGTCATGTCTCAACTCCTTATTCCTTGACATATATGTCTGGGGAGGAATAGGGGCATTGCAGAATGCAAAATGGGTCCCCAAAGCAGGATGCTTAGATGGATTGAGTTTGACAAAGGGAAGGTGACTAGTAATTACTATGTACAGCGGAGGGAGGCAATATCAGAAGTATGCGGATATCATTTTGAAATATTTGAAATGGTCCGGAAGTTTGCAGTCCCAAATGTGGTGTAGGCCCTCATCAGCTGGATAGCTCTGAGGGAACCTCCAGACTCCTTGGGACTTGCTCATCCTCCTTGCTTTCTTTTCTCTGAAACTGGGGGTCAAACACTCCTGCAGTGAGGTTAGGGAATCAAGGACCACCAAGGTCAGAGGGTAGCCGCTGATCTCAGGTACAGGGTCCGCCTGACTGACTGAAGACTTAGCTGCTGTCCCTTCAGGAGGCGTCTTTCCAGATGGATTTTCCTGTCACCTGTGCCTGCCACGCATGCATCAGGAGGATCACCATCTTGCCTAGATGAATTTGTAATCCTCCATTCATATGCTTTTCTCCCTTTTCCTCAGTTTTGGGGATAAAAATCAGACCTATAATGTTTCAACCTCACAACAACCACTTACATTCAGAACCGTCTTTGTTCTGCTGGGGGTGGGAGGGGGGACGACTACACCTGACCATGAGGTGGATGGCAAAAAGACTTTAGAGAAAATGGGTGGGGAGGACTCAGGGAGCCCCAAGGAAGGTGTGTTTGCTGCAGGCTCAGCTCCCCGGGGGAACCTCAAGCCTTAGCTGGAGGAGGGAGGGAGAGAGGAAGTTGAGGCCAGCTGCCTGAGAGAGGCAAGCAGGCTGCTCTTGTAACTTTGTAGGGTGAGTGAGGGATGAATTAAGAGGCAAAAAGCTAGGAGAGTCCTCTTTGATAATATTGTTTACAATATTGCTGTCATTCAGACGCAATGATTTGAGTCCCCATGATTTCCAAAAGCTCATAAGTCATTTATCTTCAGAGCCTTCGATATTTCTCTGAGTACTTTCTGAGTGAACTGCAGAGGCCCTTTATGAAGCAAAATGACACATCTTTTAATCTTTCGAACATTAAAGTATATCCCACCAAGTTTCCTTCTCAAAATAACGAAAAATAACAAAAAAGAAATTAAGCTCATTACATGAAAAAGTAACAAGTGTTTTGCTCTCAGCCTGGCCACTTGCCTGTACACTTCAAAGGATGATAAACTAATGGTTTCCAGAGTGTCTAAGTAATTAAGCTATTATTCAGGGAATTGCTGTACTGGCTCTATTCACAGAACTTTCTACCGAAACTAGGCTGAGAAAAATATTTGGAGACCCAGATTTAATAATTTAAAAGCAAAAGAAAATTATTTTCATTTGAAAAGCCCTGGAAGAAGTAAGCTGATGCAGTGGAAGAAGTAAGCTGATGCAGTTTTTCTATGTGATACATGGAAATCATTGGGGAAATGAGGGGAAAATGGAGGTGCAATAGTTTCTGAGACTAAAACATCAGAAAGAGAGTGAACCTTTTTAAAAGCAGATTTTAAAAGAGTCAACTTCATTTGTCTAAATGTCAGCGAGGCAAGATATGTATCTATACTTACAGAATTCCAGAAAGGGAAATTAAAACCCTAAAGAATTTTATCCTGTATAGGACAACTTTTGGTATCTGGGTAACAAGAAAATGAATGCCAAAAAATGTTCAGAGCGATGTAAAGAGCAATGCAAAGAGCTGGGTTTTGCAATGTAAAATGGATTATTTGATCATAGATTAAGATAAAGAGAATGTTTAAAAACTTTCTGAAACATGTTATTGTAGTTTTATATATATGTATCTCACCTCATGCTTGTCATTTTAAAAGTAGTTAGATTTTCTCTAATTAGGAATGAAACAAGATTCATTTAAAAATTAGGACTTTAAAAAGAAGCAGTGAATTCCTTTGTAAAGTTGAGCCAAATGTACGACACTTTAGCAGGCATTTATAACACATGTAATAATTTCCTATTTTACTTTTGGTTTTGTGCTTTTGTCTCGCTATATGGCCCTGCCTGGTCTGGAACTTTCAGTGTAGGCCAGGCTGGCTTGGAACTTGTGGTAATCCTCCTGCCTCTGCCTCCTGAATGCAGAGATTCATTACCACACCTGGCACTATTTGGTATTTTACTACTCTCATGTAATTTTCTGTAATGCTGCACTAGTTCCGCTCTTTGACATAGAAAAAGACATTCATTTTCATGTGAATAATTTCTAAAGTAATGAAATTTTTATGTTGGTAGGAAGTGACGTCAAAGAATAACAAGATGTAAATGTGAAAACTCTAAGTAAGTACCCATAAGATATTATTTGCAGTAAAAAAAAATCCGGAAAAATTAAAATGTGTGTTGGTTCAATATGCACACTGCTTGAGTGGACTCTAACAAACAGAAGGGATTTCCAATCCTCTTTTCATAGTAACAAACAAACAAAAATGAAGAAAACAAACAAATAACAAACAAAGACAAGAAAACAGAACAAAACATAGCTTTTCAGATAAATTTTCTCTTAAGTTACTGTCTGGAATTTGGTGGAGAATACATATAAAATGCTCTGTATGATCCCGAGTCTCCATTGTTTCATGAACTTTACATAAATCCTGACAATTTAGATCTCTCATATTTCAGAATATCTGATTCAGTGCTTGCTCTAATAATTCCATTTGTTCTAATATACTAACAATGCATTATTGGAAAGAAATGTAAAGGCATGACAGTCAGTGGTAATGCAATCCCAATTGTCTACCACCTTGCAGTAATTGACCTTCTCAACACTAGACACCCTGGGATTCACTTGTGGACACTTGGATATTTCTACTGGCTTCATTAAGGAAAGACAATGGTGACTTTGTTGCAATTGGCACCTGTGGTATTTCACAGGACACAAGGGCTGTCCCTTGCCAAGTCAGCAGCGACAGTGATTCACACCGGCCAGGAAGTCAACTCCAGGCAAACTTGTAATGCGAATATGCTTTTATGATTAAGAAAAATGAATTAGTCTTGCACATCCTGCCATAATCTTCAGAGGACAATTTGTATTACGTTTTCTGATTTCCTTGTGGTCAAAATATTGCTGTATTAAAGGGAGCAATGGTTGTTTGATGTTGTAATAGAATGGTTGAGGGTTTCACAATATGTTAATTTGAAATGTTCGCACTAACACAGTATACTTGGGAAAGTGGTTGTCACGCCACACCTGGGGATTAGTTAAAAAGGGGCCACTTTCAGATGGCTAGCTTAGTGAAGAGATTTTCAGGCACTCTGGCCAGTAATCCTGACTCAACAGATTCCCTGAAACTTACCTTCTGAGGATCTGTCTTTAAAATAAATTTGTGTGTTTTTATTTTGAGAATGATTTTGCACGAAAATGGTAGATTGTTTTACATTGTACTGAGTTCCGGTTCATAGTGTGGTTTAGATATTTTTCCAGAGGAATCTGGACTCGGAAGGGACTGTTACATTGCTAGCCAAGTTCTAAGGGTCTCTTAGAATTTGAAAACATTCTTTTGATTTTACCTGCTCAGTTAATTAACAGAGGCAAGTGACAATGTCTTAATTTTCCAAAGCCTTTGCTCAGAATACTTAATGTAATTATTGCCTATTGTGCTGTAGTGAAACAGACGGAGACTTTACCGATGGCTGGGTGGTGGCCCAGTAGACTGAACAAGCAACATGCAGAACCATAAAGAGAAAGGAATGTACAATTCTGGTCTTGTTAACACCTCTGATCCCTCTGGAACTTGAAATGCTAATGCTTAATGTTCCTTTCAATTTTGTGTTATTCTACATGGGCTCCTGTCCTAAATCCTCACAAGTTTTAGCATACAGCATGAATTTTTTTTAAAAAGACTGGAAAATTCTATGTTTTAAACCATGAGAATCCAGTGTGTACACTAAGCAATGGGTAGGACATTGGAGATGTTGAGATTGCCGGGGTATTGTTCCCATCCCGAGAGCTCTCGTGGGGTAGAGCTGATAAGGAACCACAATGCCAACGTATAGCAGTATAGATCATGGACACACAGAGGTTAACTCAACAATCAGGAGGAAGGGAGCCACCAAATGCCTTTGTGGGGGCCAAGATGATAGTTTTAGATTAGAGTTCAAAAAGAGAAACCCTTTTGCATTTATTTAAGGTTAGGAATTTAATACGTGGAATTGGATACACAGAGGCCAACCAGATGTTAGCATGTCAGCTCAAAAGTGAACAATAGCAGGAAGCCATTGTCACACCTAGACTGGACAGACAGTGCAGGGTTAGCAGATTCCAGCAGCTAGATTCATCGGAGAGATAAAAGGAAAAGAGAAATGAGTCATATTCTGGAGTGCTTGCAATACGGAGCAGAATGCAGAGGATTAAGGCAGAATGTTGGAGGCAAATCGTTCCAGAATCAGCACGGCTTGTTGGTCGGCATCACCAGCAGCCTCTAGATCCCGTGTTTCTAATTGCAAAGCTCCCCTGTTCATTTCTGAATGTGGTTATTTGCGAATGTTGAAGGAAATGTGTGTGTCAAGGAAGTGGCAGCGAATCAAGAGAGAAAGTAGCTTCCAAAGAAGTCAAAAGCCAAGCAGTAGGTACAGGACATTGTAGGACATAAATTGAAAATTGTTAACGCTAAGGGCATGAAATAGCTTAGTGGTTTTTCTAAAATCTCGACTGGTTAGCACTGTTAACTCTCATAGCTCAGAGTTTTAGGTGTTAATACCATGTGTGTGTGTCTACGTATATTTATATATGTATGTGTCTGCGTATATATATATATATATACATAAATACATATATATTTATATGTATGTAGACACACACATATATATGCAGTGCTGTCCACAAACAAAATGGCATTTCTGCAAAAAATGTGTAGTCAGTATACTGGACCGCTTTCAGGTAATTTATTTATACTGGAATTTTATTCATCCATAAAACAAGTGGGGACAGCCATCTAGTCATTTTCACAAACAAACTGGAATTGCTCAGTAACCCTAAGAAGACTTTGTGGATAGTTTGGTGTTCAGAAGCCTAGGGCAGCTCTTTTGTTTATACCTAGGTAATAGGGATTGCTCAGCATTAATGGGAATAGGTCTGTCCATGGCCTCAGAGGCCTCGGGTTTGTAAGTGATACCTTGAAGGGAGTGGAGATAAAAGTGGGGAGTTCAGAGAGCAGTAAAACAAAAAGTGCTTCTGTGATAATGGCGGAGATGGGTGATAGAAATATGACTAGGAAGCTATTTAAAAGATGGGTACAAGTACAGACAGGAAACATAAAGATTAGAGTCATGATATCATTTCTTACTTGGAATATTGGGGGAACTGTGATCTTATTTTCTGAGACAGTAACTTCAGAAGAAGGGAAGGTCAGATAGAAAGAGGATAAACTAGTTTTGGGTTATTATTTGAACTGTGGATTATCAAATTGTAGATGGTTATTCGGATGCTCAAAACCTGGTTCTGTATTTAGTGAAAAGGTTTTGGCTAGGGATAAAAATTTAGAAGCAACCATTTTAATAGCTAAGATCATTTGTGATCCTTTTCAAGATGGAAGGAAAAGTGAACAGTAGGCTTTCCACGAAAGCCATCAAGGACGTATGGGCGTGGATATGTCATCATGTTGGGTGACAATTCCTAGGAAATGGAAACCGATGAATAATTACCAAGGGTTATAGAATGGATGACAAATCAAAGAAACCATCCAAGTCTAGCTTGGTGACCCAGTGAGCTGATCGGGGTCACTTACAGGAACGTGGATAAGGGAGCACTTACAGGAACATGGTGAGTCAAAGACAGCTCGTCATCAAAAAGCCTCTCCCAACACGCGCTTTGGGGAAGCTGAGTCACTGAAGCTCTCCCCAGTCCTTGCAGGCAGCTTCTCCTGAGAGCCTCCTTCACCAAGATGTTCACTGCTTGTATGAATTTGGGGATAGGTCCCAGAAGTCTTATGAGTCTTGTGTCTTTCTGAGTTTCCTGAGTCTTTTAAGTCTTCTTAGCTTTCTATGTGTTGTGAAGCTTCCTTTTTCTTTTACGAGGGAATGATCCTATTCAGAGAAAATAGATTTATAACAGGCCAACATTTTCTCCAGCTCTTACTACATTTTTTCCTCTCCTGTGATATTTCCTAAGCCTTGGTGGGTGGATGATACTAAGTGTCTGATTATTTTATTCCATTTATTCCTGAACATTAGGACACTAAGCCACAACAACAATGGCTTATTCTCAGCAGCACGACCAATTATGAGTCTCCACATTAACCAGTACCCACTGTGAAAAAATTTCCCTTCATGACTGATATTAATAGTAGTAAACTACATGTGCAAATACAGATGTTTAGAGAGTAGTTTGACAGGCAAGTCATATCAGTTTGGCAAAAAATAGCAGTTGCTTTCTCACTGGGGTCTGTAACCTTCTCTACTATAGGCTCTTGCCCTTGCTTCAGTACCAAACATAAATTCTCATCTGTGAATCAGGTCTTGAATGCAATTAGAAAGAACTGGTTGCACCCATATCAGTTATGTCACTGTAGCACTAGCAGGCAATCTTGCCTGACATGCTGGTAACATAACATGCAGAGTTCATATCCATGCAGGACTTTTCCCCCCAACAATCTCCCTCAGCAGTCTAGAATACCTGCTGGTATCACAAACGCAAGCGGCAGAGAAAAAGCTTGCAACTTATTTCTGGCATGATTTCTTTATGTTCTGCAGCCAACATGTATGTAGTTCTGACATGCAATCATTAGCAGTGGCAATAGCCTGTACTGTGAACGGAGCCTCAGAGATCCCTCTGGCCAACAACTCAGCTGGGTATCAGATCACTGGTACTAAGATCTTACCCAATAACCCGGAGGTGCATTTTATTATTTATGCGAGGTGTTTTTAGGCAAACTCTTTAATTACTGTTTTGTTGTTGCTATTTTACTACTTTCCTATTTTTCACACTGTATTAGACTTTGCTTTTAACTAACTCCTGTGCTTTGCTCTTCTTCCCATTTGATTTAACAGTACTTAATGAGCTTGACCGACAATATTCAAGATCTGCCTTTTCTGTTATATAAATAACACATTTCACCACAAAACTCAGCACAGCCTCCCAAAGTCCCAGTGATCTGAGGCCCTCACTGTATTGGCTTTTTAACTCCTCCGGGAACACAGCCCTACCTAGCCTGGTAAGCTGAGCACCAAGCACCACCTGTCACATGCACAATTCTCTCAGTAATGCCTGACCTTCCTGTCTTCCAGTCCCTAATATTTATAGGGACTCAGTTTGTGATAACCAAATGTCCCTAATGGGTCCTCTGAGCTTGTTCATCAGGTATCTATTTCCCTATTTTATTAGATCACTCAACCTTTGTGTCGGGGTGGGGGGAGGGATGAGTAGTCAAATTACTCAGGTTCTCTGTTTCCACAGTGCTCAGGCTGATTCCATCCACTACACCATCCTGCAGCCTCACGAGCCGGATGGCGAAGGGCTCTTTTCACTGGTTATTGGAAAGTTTATAAGTATTCTCTAACTAGAGCAGTTCAGATGCTGAATTTTCCCTGATTATCACAACTCTAAAAACGAGCCACTATTAAGGTCCCTGTCTACATTCTTACCTTTTCACAGCTTTCCCCCTTTTATGTGTGGGTCAGATCCACGGGTGTCTCCCGTCACCTCTGTCTTGCTCTTCTACCCATCACTGTCTAGTTCTTCCCATAGCTCCACATTTTTGGATTCTGGTTAGGGGTTGTAAGCTTGGATCTATGCTGAACTCTCTCTCCCTTATGTCCTGCCATCTGTAAGAACTAGCAAGCTAACATTCTCCCTCACCACCCTCTTTGTCCATTTCTGCTAAATGCATAGGATAGCATCCACATGTTTTGTTTGTTTGTTTCTCCCTACTCCTTTACTGGGGAAAGTTTTTTCAAAGAAGACACCTGAGCATGAATTTATATCTCATCACCCACAGCAAAGGCCACACAGCCTGCTTAGGAGCTCATTCCATAAGCGCCACTTTCCGGCGTTGCAATATATAAATTTATCAGTCAATTGGGGGATGTCTCTATACTCATGTGGCAGATTTCAATCATCACAGAGACATGCCACTGTATAGTATGTAGAGGAAGGTGGCCATCCAGCAATTCCTCTGAAGGACCCTCCACATCCATAAGCCTTGGCTGCATACCTTATACCTTCACAGAAAACATGCAACAGTCACCATCACCCCGCACCACACGGAGAAAGGCAGCCTTATATGGACTGTCCCACAGATGTTCCACCCACATCTATATAACCTCAATCTCACATCTTATCATCCGTCCCAGGAGCCGTGCAATGGATTCTACTCAACTCTGAGTCAATAAGTTTCTATTTGAACACAAATTTTAGTGCTTAGCTATTCCTAGGGAGATGTGAACAAATGTCTGCCCATCCCAGCTAATATGCCAACAACAGACCCCCAAAATAATTCTTTCTAAATCTAGCTTCATGAATGAAGTTTATTCTATCACTTACATGGAAAAAATTAAAACTCTATCACCAGAGCGCCCATCCCAGCATGGGCAATGACATAGGTTCCAGCTAGATGATTCACTACTTAAAGGTGCTTGCTGCCAAGCCTGGCAACCTGAGAAAAAGACAAATGTTCCAACTTGAGGAAAGACAGATCCAGTAATGAAAAGATCCCGTAAGGTGGGTGAAGGATCTGTATGTCAACAGTGAGAGAACTTAGCCTCCAGAAGTTTGATGTCCAGATGGGTAGTAGAGACAGACTCTGAGGGTCATCCACCATGGAACTGTCATCTTATTTCTTTTTAGTCGAGAATTTCAGGCCATGCATTTGTGTAGCAGAATGAATATGGGATCACACTCACTCTTCTCCCAGTTCCTCTCAGATCCACTTCCCTCTTCCCTACCTACTCAACTCTTTGTCCTCTGTTGGTTTTTTTTTTAACCCATCAAGTTCAATTTGTGCTGCTTCCATTGGAGCATGGTTACCTACCAAGTATCACGGCCCTAAAGAAGACTGATTTTCCTGTTCTCAGCAGGTACTAATTGGCAGTAAAGGAAAATAATGAAATAGGAAGGATTGAATGGGACAGTGAACAAAAGAGCAGGGTAGAGGGAGGACTACAGGGAAGGATAATGCACACATACACCAAGAGAGAGTTTAATGTACATATACACAAAGATAGAGTTTAAATGGAGCTATCCTAGACACCACAAGCTAATAAATTAAAAGCTCGATGCCAGGAATGGGTTATCTCTTTTGGAGTTGTTGGTTAGGGAGAGACCCCCCACCCATACATTTTAGGTTATTGGTAGAAAACCTATCTTTGCCATTCTATACCAAGTGTTCATAATAATGAACTTAATGATTTATCCTTACACTCATAGATAAGCACATCACCAGACTCTATCAGAAAAGCTTCTTTTTGCAATGGATGGTGATTAACACCAAAAGTCACAAGTGGGCAAGGCGCAGAGACTGAGAAATTGTGGGGTGCTCATCCCTAAACCACACATCACTATCACATCCGCTCCTCTTAAAGTTCAGGGATCATTGCCGGTGAGCAGGGCTGGGGGGGGGGGAGAGGCAGGAAGAGAGATTGTAATTCATATTGCATGACTACAAGGAAACAGTGTTGTGCTGACACTACAGGGTGCAACAATATGAACCCACAGTTGTGAAAGCATGAGAAATTCTACATAAGCTCAAATCAGATAAAATCCTAGCATAAAGAGATGGAGCATGAAGTCCCAACCCTAGCTGCGGAGCTATTGGCATCATTTTTTGACACAGAGTGGGAATGTTGTGTGATGATTAGGCGAGGGAGCAGAAGGGCGGGACTATAAAGCAAAGCTTGTTATCTGACACAGAGACTCGGATACAACTGGAGAGTAACCCACAGCTTTTTGTGCATGTTGTATGACTTTGGTCAATAGTGCTTTAGTATTTTGAGGGTTTCCTCCCAGAAAAATGTGTGTTGACTTATACAGATGTGTGTTTAGAGTTTGTTTCCCAGCTCCAAGTGTGCAGTCTCAGAGTTCCTGTTATAGGGAGAGGAAAGGAAGGAAAGATTCAGCATCGAGGATGCGGGACAAAGATCTTGTCGTTCGCTGGAGCACAGCGACACTATTTTTTGGTGTTTGCATATCTCAGCTAACATACGGCAGAGTTACAACACTGCAGCATATCTTAAGGCACCTTGAAACTCAAACAAATCCATAGTAGCCCTTCTTTCTAATGGAGTAGTAAAGAGAACAGCAGTGTCTTCGGACATGACGCAGGGAGCACTTGAGCATCCTCCGGACCCGCACGTTCATAACCCACATGTTCATTGCATTGGGTTGAGGATGACAATGTAGTTGATGAGCTTAGCTCAAAGCTTGCTATGCACTGGCCAAGGCTTCAGACAATGAGAATGCTATGGACTGAGTTGTGTCCCTCAGGTTAAAGTCCTGCCCCGACACCTCAGAGTGTAACTGTATTACCTCTACAGAGGTCATGATGATTAAATGGGCATGGTTGGGCAGTGATGACTTATCTTCAGAAGAAGAGGAAATCTGGGTGAGGACATTGGGAAGGCAGATATCTACAAGCCAAAGAGAGGGTCCCAGAAAAACAGCAACAACCAATAACATCAAAAATCTGAAAATACTTTGATTTTAGGAGTTCACCATCCAGAATTGTGAGAACAAATTCCTGTTGCTTAAGCCACCTAGTTACAGTACTCCCGGTAACGGAACACAGGGAGGTTTAGAGTTCGGATTCCTTGTCAAGTGGAGAAATAGTGAAGGTGTGAAGGCCTTCATTTTCTGAAATACAGAAAGATTAGAATAGGGAAGTATTTCTAAGAATACCTTGCATTTGTTCTGTCTTTCTGCACTAATCAAATACCTCTGCACTGCTTACCATGGCCACCTCCCTCTTTTCTGCCCCAGGGCTCTTCTGACCCTGCTTAGTCCCAAGACTCTGCTAGAGCATTCTGTGGATTATGCTGAAAATGATAAGCTGTGTTTGGTATTAGGATCGACTGTGAAGTCTAGAGGCAGCGTTCCTGTTGTTCCTAACGAGAATTAGACATTGAACAGACAGTATAATTGCATTCATGGATTTACCCCTCTAGGTTTGTGAAATTTGGTCCAGCCATCCTCCAATGCTAATTCTTTTTTAGTATTTTATGAATATTGAGTCAATTCTAACATTTGGCACTTCTAATTAAAAGTAATTTAAATTTAAAAGTAATTAAAAAATATTCTTAGGTGCAGGATAGTGTCGACAGAAGAACGCTAGTGTTGTTCAGCTGTGCACTCATGAGAGTGGAGTCATGAGGGCAGATTCTGCTGAAGATGGTGCTGGTGACCAAAACTAGACCTGGCATCTGAGAGCCGGTCTGGAGCTGTTGGCTTAGAATTACCCATGTCTATTGCAAAGGCAGCTTTAGAAACAGTAGTAGGTGGAGCATGGAATCTACTTTGAGTAGAGGGATATTTAACTAAATGTGTTTGTCTCCTGTGAATTTTGGGGGTTATTATTTCCTGGGAAAAACTGAAGTGTGGGGAGGAAGGCAGAGGGCGAATTTGAGAATGGGCATTGATTTAGGGAAGACCTAACTTTTAAACCCTTCTCTATTACAGAAAGTTTTCAGATATGTACAAACACTGAGATAAAATGCTGGAGTTTGAGAATGACAATGAGAAGTACCCTGCAAAGTTTGCCTCCTTACATCCCTTTTCATCTCCCATCTTTCCTTTCCTTCTTTCTCTTCCTTTCCCCTTTCTCCTCCTCCTTACCTCCTCCTCCTCCTTCTTTTCTGACCACCCATTTTCTTGTGCAACCCTGGCTGTCTAGTAACTCACTCTGTAGATCAGGGTGGCTTCTAACTCAGAGATCTGCCTGCCTCTGCCTTCAGAGTGATGGGATTAAAGGCGTGTGCCAACATGTCCTCTCTCTCTCTGCCTTTTTTTACCCTCTTTCCTCTCTCTTATTTTTTCTCTACTGTCCTCTCTCTCGGGTATTTTAAATCAAACAACAGATACAGCTCTTCTGGTTGTACACAATCTTATTCGTGTCAAGATGTGGAGTAATAATGATTTTGTTTTGATGTAGTTTTAAATGTTATAATTTTTTAAAGTATTTATTTTCATAGGATTAACACATGCACAGAAGTGTATTTCTTTTTTTTTTTTGATTTATTATGTATACAACATTCTGCCTCCATGTATGCACGCATGTCAGAAGAGGGCGCCAGATTTCATTACAGATGGTTGTGAGCCACCATGTGGTTGCTGGGAATTGAACTCAGGACCTCTGGAAGAGCAGCCAGTGCTCTTAACCACTGAGCCATCTCTCCAGCCCCTTAAATGTTATAATTTTTAAAATAACTTTAACAACAATTTAAACAACTTTATGATGTAAGTTTAAAATTATACAGAAGTAGCAGCAACAGTAAAAACATTCCTTTATCCTTTACCTAAATGTCATTCACTATATATAATTAAACTTTTAAAAAGTTCTTTTTTTATATAAGTCACATAATCCTTTAATGAATCATTTGAGAATAAGTTAGTCAAGTTATACTCCATTCTTACTAAATATTTCAGTGTATATGTTACAAAAAAGGGACAATTTTTAAAACATAATTACACAATGATTATCCAACTTAGGAAATTTAACATGGATACAAAGTGATTACCTAATGAACAACCCATATTCAAGTGTCATCAGTTGCCACAATATCCTTTCTGTCATCTTTTCCCAATCTAGAACTCTAATCTAAGGTCCTATGTTACGTCTTGCTTGTCATGTCTTTCTAGTATCCTTAATTCAGAGATAGGTTTCTAATCCATCGCCTCCTTCTATGACCTCCAGTTATTTTTGTGGCTGGTCTTGCAGCTGATCTCTTCGGCCTTATGGTAGGATTCCGGTTATGTATTGCTGACAGCAGTGCCCAAAAGTGGTGCTGTGGTCTTAGCTTGTGTATCAGGGAGCACATCATGTCCGTGTGTCCTCATCTGGGTGACAATGACAGATCGCTGTGATAATACCATGTTGTTGACTGAAGGAAGGTATTCTAAAACATCCAGCTGCTCATCAAACTTTTACCCCCTGGTACTAATATCCATGTTGATCTTGTAGCATCCAGCAATATTTATACTTTTATTTTATAACTTAATAGTCTATAGTATTTATACCTAATACTTTGCAATTCTAATATTATTTATAACTTAGTGTTTTATAGTAAAGAGATGTTTTTGCCTTTTTCTGACCATATTTCTTTACTTAATTTCTATTAAAATAAACAAGTGGATTCATTATTTAGGGGTTATGATTTATGATACCATTATTCATTTTGGTGTTCAAATTTCTTTGATTTTCTTAGTTGAAACACCTCCAAATCTGTCTTTTGTGCTTTTGGATGTGTCGTAAAGGAAGTTTAACTTTGTATATTCCATGCTGAAATAGACTGATGCTTGCTCATCTGTTCACGGCCAGTGAAGTAAACACAGAAATAAAGGAGTTTCCATCAGAACCCTTTGAGCTTTTAGACCATCCCCAGAGCAAGGCAGTGTGGTCAGTGGGCCAGCATAAGGAGATTTAGCTGCCCTGCTAGGGACAGTGCCATTAAGAGCCTCTCACTCAGGTCCCCTGATGGTGGCTATTACAAAAAGGGTTTCCCATCGAAAAGTCAGGCAATGGACTTCTTAATTTCTGGCTTCTGTCTGAAACAGGTTTCTTGAGCCAGTTAATTGAACATAAATTACAATTGACCTTGGAGGGATTAACTTGCATTTTGAGGTCATTTTAACTGCAGAGCTATTTGGGCGCTTTCAGGCTGCCTTAGCTTTTATATACTTTTCAGCTAAGTTAGACATGAAAATGCGCCACTTGGAGACATTACAGGAATTTTGACCTTCTCCGGTCACTTTGAGGTCAAGCAATTAATGCAGAGAATTACCAGAAGATCCATAAATACACATGTTTCTTACATGAAAGCCATCATTAAAAATGATGCTCACTTTACTTAACTCTTTCGGAACTGTGTATAATATCAGAATGACAGTTGTGTAAGTAAACGTTAATTTGGTGACCCACAATATAAAGAACATTGAGATTTAATAAAACTACACCGGCAGTAGGTTTTCTCAAATTCCACTGCAACTGAGACATTCTGACATTAAAATATGTTGAATTATAAATGCATTAGTAAAAGAAGAATTACTCTTCACTTCAAAGGCAGAAAACATTCTTTTGAGGTCAATGCAGTTCTGAAAAATCATTGTAACCTATGTCCTAAACTTTGCTCGGCCTCTCTGGTGTATCAAAAGGTCGAATGAGAAGCTGGCATGCCGGCTTCTTGCTGGGGACTGAGTGGGTTCAATATGACCTTCTGAAACACCAGTTTAATGCCAAATAAAGCCATTGTGATGAATTAGTTCTTCTTTGGCAAGTTCTTTTATTGTTCATAGAATCTCTTTTCTCATCCCTATAGAGATTGCTTAGACTTTTCATGTTGCTTTAGCAAAATACATAAGAAAAGAGTTTTTATTTCTTGCCGTTCTGGAGGCTGAGACATCCAAGTGCAAGTGAGTGCCTGGTTCTGGTTATCTGTAGAGGAGGATCTCTGCACACATGTGGCAGAAGAGTGGGTGGACAGATCAGTCCCCAGCTATTTACTCTAGTACTTTTATAAGGCAGTTAGTTTCATTCATGAGTGCCTTCTCCTCATAACTTAATCCCCCTCTAAAGTCCCTACTTCATGGTAAATTGCATTGAAGATTTAAATTTGAGCTTGAATTGTAGGAAGGATTGTGGGATTAGTGCAAGGAATAAAGGCTATATAAATCTCTTATATAAATTATAGCTCTGGTGTAGACCATAGCAGAGGCTCTCCACACACGAGTTGCCTTTTCTTTCCCCGTTTCTTTTGACAGTGTAGCAATCATTACCATTTATAAAGCTGCTTACAGTATGGCTGACTTCCCCTTCCCCTTGAAGAAGGGGACCCTTGCAAGGCTGAATTAGAAAATGTTTCCACCTTCCGTACTTGTCTAGCAGCGAAGTAGAAGTATGTGACTGAACTCTGTCCAAGGAGACAGCAGCAGGCATGTGCTTCTGGGAAAGCTGAGCAGGAGATGGTTCAGCTAGATGGAAACCATTCTTCCATCTGCCTGGTACTTCTGCTTTGTTAGAGAAGCCACTGGGATGTGATCGCCAAGGCAGAGTGAAAGCCCAGAACCGTGGGTGGCTTTGATGACTGTACCACTGGGCAGGACGTTAGTGAAAGCCAGAAGCTGGGATCTCTTGAAGTCATTATACAAATCCTGACCTGTTTACCTGTATTCTTTCATTTGTTCATCCATTTGTTTGTTCGTTCATTTGTCTGTCTGTCTGTGTGTCCTATAGATATCAACAAAACATGGCATATTAAGTTGCAACAGAACTAAGTGTCTCCCCTTTTATTAAGGCTCAACAAGGCAACCGAGTAAGAGGTATAGGGTTGCCAAAAGCCAGACAAGCGTTATGGGCAATGTCTGCTTCCACTGTTAAGAGTCCCACAAGTAGATCAAGTTGCACAACTGTCACATATATGTAGAGGGCCTAATTTAGTTCCATGTAGGCTCCCTGGCTGTTGATTCAGACTCTGTGAGCGTCTATGAGCGCAGGGACTTGATTCTGTGGGTCTACCTCTATTCTTATACAAGGAGGTCACTAACTTCCTTCAATTCCCTCTCTTCTTCCCCCTCTCCTTCCTTCCCTCCCCATTTCCTTCCCCTCTTCTCTCCTCCTTTGTGTGCCTCCCTTTATCCCTTTCTGTTCTTTCCTTGTGCTCCCTCTCCTACTAGACAACCAATGAATTCAAATTATTATTCCTAAAAACCTGCTCACCTCCCTATTGATGTGTTTGCTATCCCTTAAAGTTTTGCACTTACTGGCTGAGGATTTAGTTCAACATGGCTAGCTTACAAATTTCAGTGTATAGAAATATACACTGTTGAATCTCTTCAGCCTTTACGCCCTTTGGTATTTGGGGAGGGTAGTTTGTTTAGTGGTTAAAGTACACAGGTAGTATTAATTAAATGGACACAGTAGCAGAGCCTCCTCTAAAGCCATTTGTACCAGGTCAGCCAGGGATTGTACAACTATGTTGCAAACATATTTGAGAACAGGCATGATGGGACTTTTTTTCTGATGAAAATGATGTTATCAAACAAAACTTTAAATTTGTTCAAAGTGGAGTTTCTTTCTCCAACTCACCCTTCCTCATCAATCACAAAGTGAAAGCTCCAGCTTCCTGGCATATCCAGTGATAGGCACAAATGAAAGGTTCATGAGTTTTGCACTTGAATGCAGGAAGCAGGGTCGTGGAAAAGAGTTTTGTCTCAAAACAACAACAAATTAAATTCCAGATATCATGGTATTCTGCTTAATCATATTTATAATTATTTTTAACCTTAGTAAAAGTCACTATTGGAGTGAAAATATTTTATGTATACAATTTCCCATCCCCTTCCTTCCTTGCTTGATTCCTTTCTTTTTCCTCTTTGATTCTTTCATCCTTCCTTTTCTCCAAGCTGGGGGACTGACCATAGGCTCTCAAGTGTGCCAGGCAAGCACACTGTCCCTGAGCTCTGTCTCTGGTTCCCCTTTCATTTTCTCTTTTGAGATAGGGTCTCCCCAAATTGCCCATATTGACCTTGAACTTAATCTATAGGCAGGGAAGACTTTGGATGTTTTATCTTTCTACCTTTGCTTCCCGAGCTGCTGTGATTATAAGCCTGAACCCCTAAGCCCAGGGATGCCATTTCAGTTATTTTCTCAGAGTTAAGTAGATTCCAGTCTGATCTTTTTCGTAGGCTTTACTGCTGGATAGGATTAGTGACTGGCGAGATACCCCTGGTGGTACAATATTGGTACTTTAATCTTGGGAGTAACCAACCACTGTCTAATTGGACCCATTCAACAGGAGAGGATTAGGCCTGGTACCGCAAACCTAGCCATGGCTTAAGAGGCCACAGATCTGGAAGGAGAACCTACTACTACTGAAATCTATGTAATTTCTACCTGTATTCTAAATATTTATATTTTTACCCACAGATGCATGTAGCTCTTATCCCTCATCAAAGAAGTGTCTTTGCAACAAATGGAGATTGTCATGGAAATCTACAATTGGTCAAAAGGCAGGGAATGAGGGGCTGTGGAATGTCCTACCCAGCTAACACATCTTCAGTGCAGCCCCTAAACCTAAGGCTTTGGGAAAATTGCAGAAGAAAGGGTGGAAAATTATAGGAGTCAGAAGGTCAAAACTCCCGCAGCTAGTGTCCCCAACACATGGCAAGGAAGCTGCTCCCCGAGACCTCAATAACATGGTTGCTTGAGCAAGCTCAGTAGCGTGACAACATCAGTTGACATGCCAGCATGGACAGGGGACATTCTGCATAGTCCCTACCGCTAGAGAGAGAGTTACAGATGACTGCTGAGAAAGAAAGAATTAGCTTCTCCCAGGGACCAGCTCCTGCATAGGATGTTCAGTGCTAAGTGGCCCAGGGACCAGCTCCTGCATAGGATGTCCAGTGCTAGGTGGCCTTGGATACATGAGCAATGCTAAAAGGATTCAGTCAGTTGTACATATGGGGAGAGAGCTGGGAGTGATATGAATATGATACTCCTGTAAGGAATTCTCAAATATGATTTTAAAAAAGTTAGGTAGATTCCTTTAGTGTTGATATTGCTGCAACTAAAACCCAGGCAAACCAAGGATTGTTTTGGCAGAGGGATTTCAGGTGTGGAAGGCTGGATCCATTACATCGAATCCATGAAGAGGCCAAACTGTGTGATGGAGTAAACTGCTCCCTCATGGTTGCCAGGAAGCAGAAGGGGAGGGGAAGGAAGGAGTCAAGGAAGTGCATGCCTTACCCTTTAGTGAGCATCTAGGACCTGTTTCTCCATCCAGACCCCACCTTTTACCACCTCCCATAGCCTTTTCTATTTCATATCCAGCAATGTATTAAATGACCCTCATGGACTCCACCAATACTTTCAGAAACGTGTCTCGTAATGCAACCAACTTGGTACAGAATTAACTACTGCCCATCTTCAAGATGAAGCCCCCAACTCCACACCTAGGTCTTATAAAAATCACTATGGAGAGTGTATTTAGCAAAAGAAAGGAAATTTATCAATTATCAGAATATTAAGTCCCCAAATGGTTGAGAAAATTTGTTCTGTTTCCTATTTTATTTATTTATTTCTGCAGTGCTTGGGATTGAACCCAGGGCCTTATATATACTAAGGAGTTCTCTATACCTGAGGTATATCCTTAGCCTTTATTCTGTATTTATTTTTCTTTTTTCTTTAATTTTAACATTTCCATATTTTTGAAAATTTTAAGCATCATGGTTTGAAAGAAAATGGCCTCTGAGGGGAGTGACACAATTAGGAGGGATGGCCTTGTTGGAGTAGGCGTGGCCTTGTTGGAGTAGGCGTGGCCTTGTTGGAGTAGGCGTGGCCTTGTTGGAGTAGGTGTGGCCTTGTTGGAGGAATGTGTCACCGTGGAGACAGCTTTTGAGTTCTCATATATGTCCAAGTCATGCCCAGCATCTCAGACCATTTCCTGTTGCCTGTGCACGATGTAGAGTTCTCAGCTACTTCTCCAGCACTGTGTCTGCCTGCATGCCACATGGTGACAATGGACTGAACCTCTGGAGCTGTAAGTGAGCCATCCCAGGGAAATGTTTTCCTTTACAAGAGTTGATGTGGTCATGATGCCTTTTCACAGCAATAGAAACCCTAACTAAAACCATCATGTATAGAATGAAATATGATCATATCTACCACCTATTTCTAAAATAGACTTTTTTGAACCAGTAGCCCCCAAATCATGACACAGAGACATTAATCATTATAAAAGCTCAGCTTTAGTTTAGGCTTCTTTCTAACTAGCTCTTCTAACTTAAATTAACCCATTCCTATTAATCTATACACTGCCATGTGACTTGTGGATTTTACCTCTCCCTGTGCATGTCCTGCTTCCTCTGTGTCGGGTTAGCGGCTCTGCCTTTCTTCTCCCCTGAGACCCCTCTCTCCCCAGAGGTTCTACCTAACCTCTTCCTGCCTACCTATTGGCCATTCAGCTGTTCATTAAACCAATAACAGTGACACTTCTTTACACAGTGGAAAGGAAAGGAATATTCCACAACATATTTCCCTCCTTCAACTCTTCCCATATCAATCCCCTCATTACGTTCCTGCTAGCATCAACCAGCTAAGTCTAGTTAATGCTGCTCACCTGCACATGTGAAATATCCACTGGATCATGGGAAATCTACCAGATGTGTAAGCTTGATTGTCCATATTCCTACTGATTGACCTGAGTTTTCCAAAGTTTTATGCTTCTATTACCATGGTAGGAAGATGTAGGTAACTACTTAGTAATCAATACCGATATTGAACAAATACACCATTTGTGAAGCATTGCATCAACTTTGAAGTTACAAATACACTCTTCTTTGAGTTGCATGAGGATTTAGGGGAGCACGTGTTTTAAGCATGTGCAGGGTATTTGGTTATAATCTATATAATCCTTTACTTTTCTCCCCAAGTGCCATTTTAAAGACAGGGAAACTGAGACCCAGAGATTCCTAAAACACTTGTACCTTGTACACACAGTCTACCTTTAATGGGCTGCCATTTTATACTTTCCATTCAATTTATGAAAATGTTTTTATGGAAAAAAGAGAAATTGTGACTGACCCATCACTTTGAATTTGACTTTAATTGTGTTTCTTTCATGATTTTTTTTCTGTCAAGATTTACTAAGTAAGACTGCAATATCAAGGCTGGTAAGATGGCGCAGCAGACAAAGGTACTTGCTACCTTAGTCTGAGTGCTGCATGTGTGTCATAGAATACATGTGCACGCTTATGCTTATATACACACACACGCATAAGTACATAAATGTAAAACATTTTTAACAGGATTGTAACGTCAAGACCTTCTAACAAGTCCTCCTGACCTTGCTGAAAATTACTGATGTTATATGCCTTTGAGAGTCAGGGGCTATGTGAAGGCTCCCACGATTTTGAATGACAGCACAGCAATCCTTGCAGAAAAATGGAAATAAGAAACTACATAATGATACCAAGGCAAATTAACTTAAGTATCTTCTAGGGACAGATAAATAACACAAGTCAAGCCAAATGTGAGCTGTTTTCACCTGACCTAGGAGATCTCTGTAGTATTTGCATGCAGTGTGGGAACAGGGCTCCAGCTACCAAAACTTGCTTCCAGGAGCATTTATTCAGAAGCCCCACACTTTCACCAGCAATAAATTAGGAAACATAGGCTGACAATTCTTTTTTTTTTCTTTCTTCTCCTTCTCCTCCTCCTCCTTCTTCTTTTTGGTTACTGATTAACTTCGTGCCTCCACCTGTGCAGCCTTTTGTAATAAAGGAGCCACTCTCCATCAAGCTGACTTTGTTTAACGATGGTCACTAAGTGATTCTGCAGTGAGCACTTTAGAGCAGCTTCAACCAGTGTCTAAAATGTAGGAAACTGGAGATGCTGAATTTCTCAAAAATCACTTCACAACTCACTCAACTTTTAATTGAAGAGAATCATCACATCTGTAGTACGCAGTGTGTCCTGGTGTATGAAGTGATCAGTTCGGGTAACCTTTTAGATGTGTCCTAACGTAACACAGCTAATGTTGCTATCAAGGTTAATGATTCCTTTTCAAGATCGAGTTGCTTGCTACTCTGATT
This sequence comes from Ondatra zibethicus, assembly GCA_004026605.1. Taxonomy (NCBI): domain Eukaryota; kingdom Metazoa; phylum Chordata; class Mammalia; order Rodentia; family Cricetidae; genus Ondatra; species Ondatra zibethicus. The sequence goes on along the minus strand of PVIU01001000.1, from coordinate 1,995 downwards.
CAAACCAAGAGGCTAAGGAAAGTGGGAAATTGTGTTTTCTGACCCCCCCCACAGTCTGTAAATGGCTGTGAGTGTACAGAGAAAGAGCTGCTTATGGTCAATATTTTTCTTCAGGTTGATCAAATTTTCATGGAAAGCCCTGCGCAAGTCATTGGCTTTTCTGTTCATTGTTTGTCATTAATTGTCATTCTGTTCATTAATTGTCAACAGTAAAATTGTAAAAAAGTGGCTTTGGCCCAATAAATGATTCCTAGCTATTTTTCCATAAAATTAAAAAATATTTTCAAAGAACTTAAGCTTTAAACATCTGTCTGGACAGACGTCAGGATGCAGAGTGTCACACTGCCGTGTGTAAGCATCTGCAATATGGTTACCTATGACTCCTTGCTGAAGTGTTCCCAGTGAGGTTTTACGATCAGTTAAATGAAAACTTGCATCAGAGAATCTTACACGACATGCAGCACTTCGAATGAACAATTAGGTAACTGAGAGAAGAGTGAACTTTCTATATTCACTTTCCATCTTCCTCAGGCTCTGGGGATTGTGACAACCAGGGCTTCAGCAACATGCCATGGATAATGAACCATATTTGAATTTTGGTTGTTTCCACTGCGAAGAATGTTTGGTGCAAATCTCCTAAATAGATAGCAGAGAAAATCACAACTTGCTGTCTCTGATTCTTAGTCACTGAGGACTATGCACATAGTACAGCAAGTAATCTTTTTTCAAGAAATGAAAGATGAAGCTGCCTTCATGTCCTGAATGCAGCAACAATTTAGCAATGGGGTCTTGGCAAAAGACAGTTCATCGCAGACACCAAGTTGCTGAGGTGCCATTGCTTTGTTCCCTTCTGCCCCAAGTCTTTTAGGTTAGATTAGGTTAGTTTACTTGATGAATATTTCCACATCTGGTTTGTTACAGTACAGGAGAGAAAGTTTGAACAGTTTTAACATGACTAAGCAAAGCTGTCTTTTTTTCCCTAGAATATCGTGGTCCACTTGATGCTAAATACATACACAAAACATCTGCAGTTTTGTTTTTTTTTTTAACGTTGCCAGAAGACTCCTTAGCAGAACACTGTATTTCTCTGTCAACAAGGCTGATGGATGGCAAGAACATCTCACTGTTCACTTAATGAGATGTGAATGAAAGCGTGAAGGTGGAAAGGTTCCAGGTAGAGGCTGGTGAGATAAGGACCCACCCCGTCAGCACAAGGAGAAGCCCTTGGAGATGCCTGAAACCAATAGAATCCCTCTGCACTCTCTCTTGTTTTCCTTCCCACTCACATCTTTTGCTTGGGGAAAAAACCCTATAATATAGCAATTTTCTCTTGAGACTATAGTGTTTAATATTGATAAGCTTAACTGGTTTGATGTTGGACAACATATGCGTGTATTAGTAGCAAAATGCCTACTAATACCACTGTTGTCCTATAGAGTTATCCAACTACCAATACCATCATTTTTGTTGTAATAATTAAATTATGTCAATGAAGTTAGTGATAAACCAAAAAGAAATTGCAGAGACATTAGTGTGTCAGTTCCCACTCCTCATTTACAAACTTTGGTACTCATTCAAACATCAGGTAAGTCTAGGAGATTATTATCAACCACATGGCACAGGCAGACACAGGTGATGATGTCTTCTACTTTCCGATTCCTCAGTCATTGGTCATGAAAGCTGATGCTAAGGTGTGCTTCCTTGAGTCTCCTTCCACAACTGTTATAAACAGTTTAGCTGGTATTTCAGAATAGGACTTCTGCTGGAGAGATAGCTCAGCAGTTAAGAGCATTGATTACTCTCCAGGAGGACCAGAGTTAAATTCCCAGCACACACATGGCAGGTCACAACCATCTGTAATTCCAGTCCCCAGGTTTCTGATACCCTTCTGGCCTTCATGGGCACTAGGCATGCAGACAAAAATGCTCATGCACATAAAATAAAAATAAAGGTGAAAGGAAGATGCTCTCTTTCCCTCCCTCCCTCCCTCCCTCC
>PVIU01000999.1:0-245957 GCA_004026605.1 Ondatra zibethicus | reverse complement strand
GATAGATAGATAGATAGATGATACATAAACAAATGATTAAACAAACAAATGAATAATAAGCAAATGTTTTGTATTTTAGGAAGTATGCGCCGTAAAGTGCATTGGATTTTGAGCAGGTGGAGAAGGCAGCCCCAAGTCAGGACAACAGCTCTGCACTTACATAAATAACTCAAGCACAATGTTTTGCCCTTAGAGTCTACTGTTCCCAAAGCTCAGATTAAAAAAAAAAACAAAACGTCTTTTACAGCATTTCTACCTCTAAAACGGTCTTGATTTTGTTTTAGTAGCATCAAGTGAATGGCTAAAATTTGGGGAAGTTCCACCTATTGAGAAAATAGATGCTTTTTGTATTTATCTAGAGTTCTGCGTTGCACTACATGTGACAAGACAGCTGCAGCATGTCACCACTACAAGAAGAGGTCAGTTACAAGGAAATCCTTGCTTTAGCACCAGGCAAACTTGCTTGATAAACTGTAGTTGGTTGCTTTTTCCCCCAGAAGGTGACTGATCTCGTGCATCTTGGCAGATGGTCTTGCCCCACAGCTTTCTTCTCAACTGGACACACACACCCTTTTCCATATGTTCCAAAATTAAAATGTTGGCTGTCAATTGTGAAGACTACATTACAAAATTCTAACTATATGCTGAAAATCTCCCATTGCATTTTGCCTCCATTCTATTTCCTAGCCATACATGGTTTGAGAAAGTAATGCAAAGTAGGTAAAGGTATTTTCAAGCGGGTTCTCTCCTTATTCCAGTCACTGACAAAGTGGAGCCATTAGCAGCTAGCAAATTCTGACATGTATCCTGACTGCCTAATTTCTTCATCACTTGAGCTTCAGTTTTCTCTCTCATAAAATAAATATTAAGATACCTGCTTGCAATTTCTAGAAGAATTGACCAGTTGACATAAGCAAAGCACCTAACGTGCCATCACAACCCCAGTCTGTACTAGTACTGTACAAGAATCTCCGCTGTGTATCCTATTCATTCTTGAACCCTGGAAGGAACAAACAGAAGTAAATGAGGTGAGCAACTAACATTTTCTTGTGACTTCTGGGCCAGCATTTTCATTTCATTTAGCTCGGGATTCCAGACAAAAAGAAAAATTCAAATTGCACCAATTTCATGCTGTATTTCAAAATATCAACACACAGAAAACAACAAACCCACACTGTTTACATTTTGGTGTGCTAAATATTTAGATAGACTTAATATTTTCAGTGCAGAGGAATTTTTAAGTAAAGAATAAGTGGAAATTACAAAGCATGCTTATGTAGATGAGATAGCACCATAATGAGAAGCAGACATTTCCCATTTACTGACCTCAAGTGTTTAAATTACTAACCCAACATTACATCTCATGAGGGTTTGCATTTGAAATCTGGTGCATGGTTTCAAAAGTTATCAGATTTCTAGGGACCTTTTCACAGGTGCTATGGAAATGGAAGTGGTTATTATTTATAGCTAAAGCAGCTGCATTTTTAGTGTTTTATTCTACTCTTGCTTTTCATGAAAATTAAACTATGAACAAAAAGCTGACTTGATTCTACCTTCAAGCCAAAAAGAGAGAGTGAATTTTAGGTGAAATGTGATCTTAAAAATAATACCAACTTATTTTTATATTATAATTTATTTCATCATTCTTAATGTGTTAATGGTTTTACATACCATTTGGTTTTAACTCATATGTCTTACAGCAATGTTCAAACTGGAAAACAAAAACAAAATAAAATTTGAAGGCCAGTGTACCAGCATCTCATGGGAAACCAAAATTACTTATATCATGCCATATTTTTATTTTCCAAATGTCTCGTAAATATGGTTTTACTCATCCTTTTTTGATCCTGGAGTCACTCATTCCAAAAACATGGAATGTTTGTTCTATCAAGATAAAATTAAATACTCTATTAGTAAAAAAGATCACATTTTGTAACTTATTTATGTTTCACTATTGAGATACAGTCTATAAAGTAAATCCTCCAAAAAGTCCCCATTGTTAAAATCAAGTAGCAAATCTGTATGTATTTTGTTTTGTTTGAGACACTATCTTGTTATGTGCTCAGATTGGCCTCAAACTTTGATCCTCATACTTCAACTGCACATATGCTTGGATTATGGGCATGGGTCACTACACCTAGCCCAAGCAACAGCTTTAAAATTTCATTTCCTCAAGACAAATTCAACTGGCGCATTGGTAGTAATAATTCTTTTGAAGATGCATGGGTACAATGGTGGAGAGTCCAGACTCCAGACATCCATTAGGCTTAAGGATGATCAAAGCAGTGACCTTTAACCCAGAAAAAGTAATAATACCAATTTAATGCATGAGTGTGCAGCTGAGATGAGTTGATGTGAGCAAAGTACTTAAAATCGTGTTTGGTAAACCTGTGGGTGTTTAGTAAGAGTCATCTATACTTTATTACCTTAGTTTTGAAAATGACACATTTATTTTACTCACAGAAATACTCTTCTTTTGAGATGGAAAGAATGCAAAATACATACCTACAGCAAACTGAAAATTTCTTGTTTATTAAGCTATTGTGTCCCCTGCCCATCAACACAAACTAAAGAAAACAAGCAGAAAGCATAGTCACAGGCTTCAGGCGATCATTTGGAGTCTCACTGATATAAGGGTTGTATGAATGCCCCAGAGCCAAAGTATGAAAAAAAATATATTTTATAAATCTAAACCCAAGACAATAGCTTAACCCTGGTGATACTTCTTTTAAATAAAGCCAGATACAAAATATGGAACAACATATTTTGTAATATGTAATATTTTGAAATACCGTAAGAAAGACTATTTCTTAAGAGTTAAAATTATATATATATATATATATATATATATATATATATATATGTATATGTATATATATGCCAGGGAGTGGTGGTGCATACCTTTAATTTCAGCACTTGGGAGGTGGGTCTCTGTGAGTTGGGGGATGAACCTGGTCTACAAAATGAGTTCCAGGACAGTCAGAGCTGTTTTACAGAGAAAACCTGTCTTGAAAAAAATTGAAGAAAGAAAGGAAAAGTAGATATTTAAAAACAGAAAGTGAGCCGGGCGGTGGTGGCACATGCCTTTAATCCCAGCACTCAGGAGGCAGAGCTGGTCTACAAGGGCTAGTTCCAGGACAGGCTCCAAAGCTACAGAGAAACCTGGTCTTGAAAAACCAAAAAAAAAAAAAAAAAAAAAAAAAAAAAAAAAAAAAAAAAAAAAAAAAAAAAAAAAAAAAAAAAAGCAATGGAAAGACAGACACAAAAAGGATGAGGAAAGCAGAGTTTGACAGAAGGACCTCTGGAGACAGGCAGACATACAGAAACAAAGACTTAAAGAAAGAGACCAAGAGAGACTGAGAGGTAGGAGGAAGGCAAAGAGAGGACGATAAAGACACAGAAAGAGGTCAGAAATGGCAATGCACACATGCCATGAAGCAGGCAAGTAGCTAGGCCAATAGGTAGGAGACCCAGCCCAACCTGGACTATACAATGAGACCCTGTAAAAGGCAGGAGGTGAGAAAGAACATAGAGGAGGAGGAAGAAGAAAGAGAAACACAGGGGAGAAGTAGAAACGGAGAGAAGGTGAGGGAGGGGGAAAATGTGAAGCTGCATTCCACTTCCTTACGGGTACAAGGTGCTGCAGGTATAAGGGAGACCTTTAGCTTTCCACTAGGGGCGATTATTTATTGTTATTACCCTACGTTAAACTATGGGGACTATCCAGGCAGTGGTGGCACATGCCTTTAATCCCGGCACTAGGAAGGCAGAGGCAGGCAGATCTCTGTGAGTTTGAGGCCAGCATGGTCTATGACAGCTAGTTCCAGGACAGGCTCCAAAACAACACAGAGAAACCTTGTCTTGAAACAAAACAAAACAAAAACAAAAAACAGCAACTATGGGGGACTTATATGTATTTTCATGTCATTTAATGTTTCACTGACCCAGTGTTATTACCCCATATAATCCTTAACATTTGAAACAGGCAGGTAGTTTCTTGGGAACAACAAAAAGAGTCAGTTCTTCTATGGAACCTGTTGAGCCCATACATTATTTTTACCTTAGGGAAATCTCTAAATTAAGATTTTTTTGTTGTTGTTGTTGTTTTCTTTTTTTTTATTTTTCCATTCAAAAATTTCCACTTCCTCCCCTCCTCCCATTCCTCTCCCACTCACCCACTCACCCTTCTCCTTCCCCCTCCAGCCTTAAGAGAGGGCAGGGTACCCTGCCCTCTGGGAAGTCCAAGCCCCCCCCTCCATCCAGGCCTAGGAAGGTGTGCATCCAAATAGATTAGGTTCCCAAAAAGATAATACATGCAGAAGAGATAGGTCCTAGTGTCACTGTTGATGGCTTCTCAATCTGCCCCCATTGGCAGCCACATCCAGAGAGTCTGGTTTGATCATATGCTCATTCAGTCCCCGTCCAGCTGTATTTGGTGAGCTCCCATTAGATCAGGCACACTGTCTCAGTGGGTGGACCAGCCCCTCGCGGTCCTGACGTCGTTGCTCATCTTCTCCCTCCTTCTGCTCTTCAACTGGACCTTGGGAGCTCAGTCCAGTGCTCTGATGTGGGTGTCTGTATCTATCTCCATCCATTGCTGGATGAAGATTCTATGGTGACATTTGAGATAATCATCAGTGTGATTATGGGGCAAGGCCAGTTCAGACATCCTCTCCTCTGTTGCCCAAGGACCTAGCTGGGGACATCCCTGTGGACACCTGGGATCCCCTCTAGAGCCAAGTCTCTTGCCAACCCTAAATGGCTCCCTTAATGAAGATATCTTCTTCCCTGATCCTATATCCACACTTCCTCCATCTCAACCCTCCCACTCCCCCAAGCTCTCCCCAATCCTTCCCTTATCCCTTCTCTCTCCCCCTCTCCCCTTCCCCCAACCCCACCCCTACTGCTACCGCCATCACCATGCTCCCAACTTTTGCCCGGCAATCCTGTCTGCTTCCAATTTCCAGGAGGATCTATATATGTTTTTCTCTGGGTTCACCTTGTTCTCTAGGCTTGTGAACTATAGGCTCAATGAACTTTGTTTATGGCTAGAGTCCACTAATGAGTGAGTACATACCATATTTATCTTTTTGGGTCTGGGTTATCTCACTCAAGATAGTGTTGCCTATTTCCATCCATTTGCATGCAGAATTCAAGATGTCATTATTTTTTTAACGATGAGTAGTACTCTAATGTGTATATATACCACACTTTTTTTTTATCAATTCTTCCATTGAGGGGCATCTAGGTTGTTTCCAGGTTCTGGCTATTACAAATAATGCTGCTATGAACATAGTTGAACAAATGCTTTTGTAGTATGATTGGGCATCTCTTGGGTATTGCCAAATCCTGAGGTAGGTTGATTCCCAATTTCCTTAGAAACTGCCACACTGATTTCCAAAGTGGTTGCACAAGTTTGCATTCCCACCAGCAATGGATGAGAGTTCCCCTTACTCCACATCATCTCCAGTATAAGCTATCATTGCTGTTTTTATTTTAGCCTTTCTGACAAGTGTAAGATGGTATCTCAAAGTTGTTTTGATTTGCATTTCCCTGATCACTAAGGAAGTTGAACATGACCTTAAGTATCTTTTGGCCATTTGAACTTCTTCTGTTGAGAATTCTCTGTTCAGTTCAGTACCCAATTTTTAATTGGGTTATTTAGAATTTTAATGTCTAGTTTCTTGAGTTCTTTATATATTTTAGAGATCAGACCTTTGTCTGATGTGGGGGTTGGTGAAGATCTTCTCCCATTCAATAGGATGCCTTTTTGTCTTAATGACAGGTCCTTTGCTTTACAGAAGCTTCTCAGTTTCAGGAGGTCCCATTTATTGTCTGTGCTACTGGGTCATATGTAGGAAGTGGTCTCCTGTGCCCATGTGTTGCAGTCTACTTCCCACTTTCTCTTCTATCAGGTTCAGTGTGGTCGGATTCATATTGAGGTATTTAATCCATTTGGACTTGAGTTTTGGCAATGGTGATAGATATGGATCTATTTTCATTCTTCTACAGGTTGACATCCAGTTATGCTAGCACCATTTGTTGAAGATGCTTTCTTTCTTCCATTGTATAATTTTAGCTCCATTGTCGAAACTCAGGTGTTCATAGGTTTGTGGGTTAATATCTGGGTCTTCTATTCGATTCCATTGGTCAACATCTCTGTTTTTATGCCAATACCAAGCTGTTTCCATTACTGTAGCTCTGTACTAGAGTTTGAAGTCAGGGATGGTAGTGCCTCCAAAAGCTCCTTTATTGTATAGGATTGTTTTGACTATCCTGGGTTCTTTGTTATTCCATATAAACTTGATTATTGTTCTCTCATGGTCTGTGAAGAATTTTGTTGGGATTTTGAGGGGGATTGCATTGAATTTATAGATTGCCTTTGGTAGAATTGCCATTTTTACTATGTTGATCTTACTAATACAAGAGCATGGGAGATCCTTCCATTTTCTGGTATCCTTTTCAATTTCTTTCTTCAAGGCCTTAAAGTTCTTGTCAAATAGATCTTTCACTTCCTTGTTTAGTGTTACCCCAAGATACTTTATGCTATTTGTGGCTATCGTGAAAGGTGAAGTTTCTCTGATTTTCCTCTCTGCTTCTTTATCCTTTGTGTATGGGAGGGCTACTGATTTTATTGAGTTGATCTTGTATCCTGCCACATCACTGAAGGTATTTATCAGCTGTAGGATTTCTTCGGTAGAGTTTTTGGGGTCAGTGATGTACACTATCATATGATCTGCAAATACCGAAAGTTTGACTTCTTCCTTTCCAATTCGAATCCCCTTGATTCCTTATGTTGTCTTATTGCTATTGCTAGAACTTCAAGCACTATATTAAAGAGATATGGGGAGAGTGGACAGCCTTGTCTTGTTCCTGATTTTAGTGGAATGGCTTTGAGTTTCTCTCCATTTAATTTGATGTTAGCTGTTGGCTTTCTGTATATTGCTTTTATTATATTTAGATATGATCCTTGTATCTCTAATATCTCCGAGACCTTTATCATAAAGGGGTGTTGAATTTTGTCCAATGCTTTTGCAGCATCTAATGAAATGATCATATGTTTTTTTTTCTTTCAGTTTATTTATATGATGGATTACATTGATAGATTTTCATATGTTGAACCAGCCCTGCATCTCTGGGATGAAGACTACTTGATCATAATGGATGATTTTTTTGATGTGTTCTTGGATTCGTTTTGCCAGTATTTTATTGAGAATTTTGTATCAATGTTCATAAGCGAGATTCGTCTGTAATTCTCTTTCTTGGTTGAGTCTTTGTGTGGTTTTGGTATCAGGGTAACTGCAGCTTCATAAAAAGAGTTTGGCAATGACTCTTCTGTTTCTATTATGTGAAACACATTAAGGAGTATAGGTATCAGCTCTTCTTGGAAGTTCTGTATTAAAACCATCTAGTCCTGGGCTTTTTTTGGTTGGGAGGTTTTTTATGACAGCTTCTATTTCCTCACGACTTACAGGTCTATTTAAATTGTTCACCTGGTCTTGATTTGATGTTGGTATATGGTACTTATCTAAAAAACAATGTCCATTTCTTTTACATTTTCCAACTTTGTGGCATACAGGCTTTTGTAGTAAGACAGAATGATTCTCTGAATTTCCTCAGTGTCTGTTATTATATCCCCCTTTTCATTTCTGATCTTGTTAATTTGTGTGTTCTCTCTCTGCCTTTTGATTAGTTTGGATAGGGGTTTGTCAATCTTGTTGATTTTCTCAAAGAATCAGCTCTTTTTTTCATTGATTCTTTGGATTGTTTTCTGTGTGTTCTACTTTGTTGATTTCAGCCCTCAGTTTGATTATTTCCAGTCTTCTACTCCTCCTGGGTGAGTCTGCTTCTTTTTTTTCTAGAGCTTTCAGCTGTGCTGTTAAGACTCTAATGTGAGATTTCTCCATTTTTTTTTTTTAATGTGGGCACTTAGTACTATGAACTTTCCTCTTAGCACTGCTTTCATAGTGTCCCATAGGATTGGGTATGTTGTGTCTTTATTTTCATTGAATTCAAGGAAGACTTAAATTTCTTTCTTTATTTCTTCCCTGGCCCAGGGGTGGTTCAGTAGTTAACTGTTTAGTTTCATGAGTTTGTAGGCTTCCTAGGGGTAGAATTGTTGTTAAATTCTAATTTTATTCCATGGTGATCCGATAAGACACAGGTGGTTACTAAAATTTTTTTGTATCTGTGGATGTTTGCTTTGTTATCGAGTATGTGATCAGTATTTGAGAAGGTTCCATGAGATGCTGAGAAGAAGGTATATTCTTTCCTATCTGGGTGGAATGTCCAGTAGATGTCTGTTAAGTCCATTACCTCCATTAGTTCTCTTATTTCTCTGTTAAGTTTCTGTCTGGTTGACCTGTCCATTGGTGAGAGAGGAGTGTTGAAATCTCCTACTATTAGAGTGTGGGGTTTGGTGTGTGCTTTGAGATCTAGCAATGTTTCTTTGACATATGTTGGCGCTTTTATATTAGGGGCATAGATATTTGGGATTGAGACTTCCTCCTGATGAATTGTTCCTGTTATGAGTATAAAGTGTCCATCTCCATCTCTTCTGATTGATTTTAGTGAAGTCGATTTTTTTCGATATTAGTATAGCCACACCCACTTGTTTCTTAGGGCCATTTGATTGAAAAACCTTTTCCCAGCCCTTTATTCTGAGATAATGTCTGTCTTTGTGGATGAGGTGTGTTTCTTATAAACAGCAGAAAGTTGGATCCTGTTTTCATATCCATTCTCTTAACCTGTGCCTTTTCGTAGGTGAATTGAGTCCATTGATGTTAAGTGATATTAATAACCAGTGGTTATTAACTCTGGTTATTTTTTTTTTTTGGTGGTAGAGTTTGTGTGTTTCCCTTCTTTGAGTTGTGCTGGTGTAGGGTTGTTAGATGTCTGTGTTATTATGGGTGTTGTTGGCTTCCTTGGGTTGTGGTTTTCCTTTTAGTACTTTCTGTAATGCTGGGTTTTGGGCTATGTAGTGTTTAAATTTGTTTTTGTCCTGGAATATCTTGTTTTCTCCATCGATGGTAAAAGAAAGCTTTGCTGGGTATAGTAGTCTGGAATTGCATCCATGGTCTCTTAGTGTCTGTAGCACATCTATCCAAGACCTTCTGGCTTTCATGGTTTCCATAGAGAAGTCAGGTGTAATTCTGATACGTTTACCTTTATATGTTACTTGACTTTTTTCCTTTGTAGCTCTTAATATTCTTTCTTTATTCTGTATGTTTTGTGTTTTGATTATTATATGGCGAGGGATTTTTTTTTTTGATCCAGTCTATTCGGTGTTTTGTATGCTTTTTGTACCTTCATAGGAATATCCTTCTTTAGGTTTGGAAAGTTTTCTTCTATAATTTTGTTGAATGTATTTTCTGGGCCTTTGAGCTGTAATTATTCTCCTTCTACCCCTATTATTCTTAGGTTTGGTCTTTTCATGGTGTCCTAGATTTCCTGGATGTTTTGGGTTAGGAATTTGTTGGATTTGCTGTTTTCTTTGATCAATGAGTTTATTTCCTCTATAGTATCTTCAGCATCTGAGATTCTTTCTTCTATCTCTTGTATTCTTTTGGTTATACTTGTCTCTGTAGTTCCTATTCCTTTACCCAGATTTTCCATATCCAGCCATTCTTCAGTTTGTGTTCTTCATTGTGTCCATTTCAGTTTTCAAGTCTTGAACTGTTTCCATTACCTGTTTGATTGCTTTTTCTTGGTTTTTGGGGGTATCTTTGAGGGATTTATTCATTTCTTCTAACTTTTTGTTAGTCTTCTTATCCATTTCTTTAAGGGAGTTTTTCACATCCTGTTTAATGGTCTCTATCACTTTCATAATGTTACATTTAAAGTTGATTTCTTCTACTTCTTCTGGATTAGGGTGTTCAAGTCTTCCTGTTGCATTTTCGCTGGATTCTGGTGTTACCATGTTGCTTTTCAGGTTGTTGGAGGAATTCTTGCATTGGTGCATGCCCATCTCTTCCTTCAAATGTGGTCAGGAGAGTCTTGGTGGCTTAATCCGATTTTTTCTGTGGCTAACTGTGTACTTAGGGTTTTTTTCTTGGTCTGCCCTCTCTTAGGTCCCCTCAGTACTGGAGTTGGCTCTCAGATCCCCTCCACCCTGATGTAGGCTGTGGTGGTGGTAGATCTAAGGACACCACAGATGGAAAGGAGTGCTTGGGGGCAAGCTGGGATGGGATACATAGAGAAAGCCAGTAGCCAGAGAGAGGCCCTGCTGAATGGCCAGAATGTTTAGAAGATTGGAGCGTGCCTGTACTCCATTCCCGGGGCATCTGGCTGTCCTGGTGGGGACACACTTACCCCTCCCGATGGATCTCCTGGTACAAAAGCTGGGCCACTTGCTGGCCAAGGTCCTTGCAGACAAAAGGGCGGGCCTAAGATTTTTTTTGATAGCCATTATTACCACTTTTTTAACTTCTCTCAATGGATCTGAGACTAATGTTCAAAGTAAAGGGACAAAAGTACATATGTGTTGGTGCAAATCTAGAAGACTAGGTGTTTGATAGTGTCGAATTATCAATAGATTGTCTCCTCTTTAAAAATGAGTGCCCTGGTTAATATTTGATCTATTTTATGTTATGTAAGAAACACATTTATATTTTGCTAGTAGAGATGGTCTTAGATTAGAATGAAAAATTAAATCAGCATTCCATGTTCTTTCTAAGTAAAGTGATTCAGTTTTCATAAACTCGTGTCTGAGCTTATGAAACCTGGAGTTCTCTAGATAAGAAGAGTATGTTACCAGAATTAAGAATGTTCATCCTTGGCTTATTTAAGGAAGGCTTCTGAAATTCTGAAATTTCACTGGGGTCTGCAGCGATTTGGTACAGATAAAAGAAAAACAGTGTGCCCGCCAGGTAGATAGATGTGCCTGCCCAAATTTTCAAGTGTGGTGAGTGTAGTTACCACTGCTGGTGGATTGTGGAGTCCTTTTGTCAACTGACTAAAATGAAAAAAAAAAAACTAAAAAAACGGAAGAACAGAGTGGGGGAAATAATAGGAGTATAAAATGCCAGTGTCTAGGGTTCGGGCATGAGTCAATTACCCGTGGGGAGTCTGCCTTTTGTCAGAGTGTTTCATAGTAAATCCACGATTCAGGAAAATAAGGCCACCAGGATAGATTGTTATGGATGGTCTGGTGTGAGCTACTAAGATTACGACAGCTGCGTTGGCAGAGAATTGAAAGCTACATAGAAAAATGGAAAAGAAGAAAGAAACAAGACTTGAAAACTGCCCTGATGTGAGCAGGACGCTTCAGAAGGCAGAGATTTTAAGCATGACTCTGGGAAATTTCTTAGAATAACACTAAAACATAAAACTCAAACCCAGGGGCACGTGAAGGACAAGGATTGGAATAAACCCTGAGTCACTAACCCCCCCCCCCGAGTTCTACTGTTTATTTCTTTTCATTTGTTTTGTTGTTGCTTTTATTCTGAGTTTCTCAGGTTCCTGTCATGTTTAACCAAACTTCAAGTCTTTTAGCAATGCCATAGAATTTTTTGCCTTGTCTTCTCTCCTCCTTATTCACTATTTGTCACTGTAACTGCTCTTTGAGTGACACTGTCCTTTGTCATGGTTGTAAAATGTCTGTTCCCATCAGCTACAGCAGGCTTAGGCTACTAAGGGTGGTGGTTTGCTTTTCGTCTACATACCAAATTAAATTTTATCACTCACATCACCAACCGGGGAAAATAGTTACACCTCCCAACAAGAACAGGAGGCAGGCAGAGGGGCCCAAAATGGTGACATAAATTCTATTTCACAGCACCTTAACTAAAGCTTAAAGCTCATCATTGCATAAGAAACACACTGATAAGTGGGTTAACAATATGGTGGATATCTGAGCTCAGCCAGTTAAGACCTTTATTTTCTGTTCCATATTGACCCGTTAATAAAGTTAGTTAAGGAAGTCATATTTTTTTTTACATATTTTGCCCAGTCTGTTTGGTTCACTTTAAGTCACTATTAAAAAGCTTCCAAATATCTTTAATTTTAAGTATTTTGCTAATCATATTACCACATTTACCAATATAGTTGTTGACATTTACTACATGTAAATGATGAATATTTAATTTGAGTCTTAGCCCAGGCATACTGGTTTCTGCCTGTGATATAAGCACTCGAGAGACTAAAGCATGAGGACTGAATTACACAGCAAGACCTCTCTAAATTAATTACTTAACTAATTTAGTTAAATATACTTATCACAGTCACTCATTACAGGAACATTGTCTCAATTTCAATAAAAAGGGAAACAGATATTAATGAACAAGTTATCATGTATCTATCGACCATAACCATAGCTAGCATTACTAAAGCCGGCATTTAAACACAACTTCTTCACTAAGAACTACTTTAAAATGATACATCGTTGTCTATGCAGACAATCTGTACCAGTGGTTCTGTGTTCTACTGGAGAAATATTTGCTCCCGTTTCTTTCACTGTGTTGAAGTAGTTACCAAATGATTCCTCACTGATTTGGGAACTGGAGGGGAAATTTTTATTCTGCTTTTTAGCCTTTATTTTAGAATTATATAGATGTTCATGAGCAGGAGAAACACATGGGTCATTGGCTTGGTCTGGTGAGAGGGTGAATTAAAATACCATAAATGACACTCATTAGAGTCACTACTGGGCCAAAATAATATCTAAACCTCCAAGCAGGAAGCTGTAAAGATTCATTTTGTTTTCTGATTTTTTTTAATGAAGTGCAACCTAGGGTTAAGGGTCTTTATTTAGGCATAATCCGAATTAATGAGATGTGATTGACCTGGCAGCCCCCACCAATCTACCACTTCCATCAACAATGTTTCCAATAGTAATTTTAAAATGTAAGTTGATTTATTTTAATTAATTAACTAATTCTCCTGTCATATATTGCATCGCAACTGCAGTTTCCCCTCCGTCTTCTTCTCCCAGTCCCCAACACTACCTCCTCTCCCCCTCAGATCCACTCCTCCTTGAAACCACAGAGCCTATCTAAGGCACAAAGCTAAAGGGGTAATAAAGTTAATTTTCTTTCAGAAAAGAAGTTATGAGCACAGGGAAGATGGAGGGTCTTCAGCCAGCAGGTCAGCCATTGCTACGAGACATTCCTGATGGGAAATAAAGGTCCCATCTTCAGGGCAGACACTGAAGCGTTAGTTGGAGCTCAGTTAAGAGTTCTATGGAGAACTCTTCTCAAATTCGTCCTCTTATTTGAAAAGAGATCCTACTAGATCCAAACTATGTGGAGATGAAAGCACAGAGCCCAAAGCTGAGTTCAGAGCCCTGCTCTTCCTGAACTCAGACTGGTTGCCCAGCCATTCTGCACTGTGAAACACCATGTTTTACAAGGCCACATCAGGTTTTGAAGTTTATTTGCCATTAGAGATTTATCGCCATTTAAAACACTAGTTTTTTGACCTTTCTAATTTCATTTTCTTATACTATTTAATAAAGGAATAGATGAGTCTAACGAAGCCCAAAACATGTCAGCTACTATTTTTCTTAAGTGGACACAATAAAGGAAGAATTAAATGTTTAGGAGGAATGTCATCGAACACATCAGTATGTGAATATGTTTGTATTTTCACCAGCATTTGTCACACGTATTTGCTTTAGTTTCTACTTAGCCTTATCAAATAGTCAAACATTATAGAATGAAAAATAAATACATTGTTAGCTATGACTCTGCCTATGCTATAGGAAAAAAATGGCTGGGGACTCTCTCATGTTGCTTTTTATTTATAGAAAAAAATTACAGTGTATAGCAGATAGGAAATATGGTGTGTGTGTGTGTATGTGTGCACGTGTACTCATGTGAGACATTAGTGCTGATAAAGAAATGTACAGACTAAGAGCCCATATAAGTAGTTCTCCTACCAATTCATTAAATTTTGTTCTTCTAAGTCTTGATGGCTATAAAAAATATTATCTTGTCTCAGTAGAACCATAGAGAGTTTCAGAACATTCCAAATACAGTTAAAAGGACATCTCTGTCAGTTTGTCTATTTAACTGCACGTTTGCTTGCCATGTTTATTTCCCACCACTTCTCTCAAAAAATAAATTGTCTTGGATCTAAAGTTTTTAAAAATATTCTAGATATTATCCTCCTTGAACATAATATAGGTCTCAAAACTTAAGCAGGCTGTTCAAATAAATATCAACAGTCATGAAAAGTGTGCCCATTCTGAGCATATAAAGTACTTCCTGTGCAATGAACAACAGCTTTAGACCGTAGCATGGAAGTCTGCACTACATTCCCATCAAGAAGTGCTGAAAGGTCTCTCCTCAGTGACCTGATGTACAGTCAGAGCTCAGGTACAAAGTCTAAAAGATAAAGCATCTAATGGAGAAGAAACTTTAACTTACATCTGGAAGGCTGAAGGGTGAGTTCCAGAAATCTCATATGAGCAGCTTCTGCTGGACAAATGCCCCAAGTACAATCATTACCTGGCAGCGGAAGAAGCCAGATATCGGCACTAGTTTTAATTAATACGTTTACTGAACTAATGTTTTTATTGAAGGCTTAGGCAAGTTTACCTCAAATTTTCTTTGTAAAAAATTTATCCACAAAAACAACCTTGTAAGGAAAGTATAGTGTCTTCAGGGTAATAATACAAGCTATTATTATTTTTAGACACAGACCTTCTACTCTAGACTGGGAAATGCATTCAGTAAAAATGGTGAGCTACAGCCTTCATTAATGCCTTTCTCTCAGATCCTCTGGAGCTCAAAAGTGGTATTTTATGTGCAGTGGTGAGGTACTGTGTACCCAAATGCTGTGGGATTTACGCTGAAGATTGTATTTGCAATCCTAAATATAAGTCAAAATACTATCTTGCAAGTTCAAATGTTTTATGAAGCAATAAAGTCAAATTCTTTGATGTTGGATTCAATGATTATATTTCTATGTGACTAAATGAAGCTAAATTTAAATGAAAAGCTATATGTCTATAAATGGAGCTAAGTCTGCAAATTGAGACTGCTCATTTGTTTCTTTTGTAACCAGAGACTGCTGTTTGTTTCCTGGCTACCCAGACTCGAATAATCACACAAAAACTATATTAATTACAACACTGTTCAACCAATAGCTTAGGCATATTCCTGGCTAGCTCTTATATCTTAAATAAACCTGTTTCTATTAATCTGTATTTCATCATAAGGGTGTGGCTTACCAATAAGTTTTTCTGGCATCTTTCTCCTTTGGCAGCTACATGGCATCTCTTTTACTCTGCCTACTCTCTCTCTACATCTTTGTTCGAATTTCACACCTGGCTTTACTCTGCAAAGCCATTGGCCAAAACAGCTTTATTCATTATCCAATAAAAGCAACACATATCCCACATCATAAGACTGTTCTTCCTATTAGAACCAAAGAGTATGTTTATCACTTAATGTAGTCACAAGGTTTGGGGTGTTTCAGTTCTTTTGTAAATAGTAAACCAACAGCAAAGTAAAACAGATACATAGTTATTTAATTGTGAGCTTTTGAGAGAAGGAGGAAGAAAACCACAAAGTTCAAACATTTATTTAATTCAGATTTTGAATAATGACTAGAGGTCAAAGAATAAAGGCTAAAGATGGGCATTCCAAGCTATAGTGCAAAATACCAGCTCCAGAAACAGGAGGGACTCTTGTAGGGAATGATGCTCATCAGGAAGTTGGTCGGTATGATGCACAAAAAGGACAGACATGAGGAACAACATGAAACTGGCGAGGCTTTATCCAAATGTTTTCTTTCAGGATAAATTGCACACATGTGCAGAGTATACAGAACTCAAAAACCTAGTCTCTGCCTTTCTTCGCTGTATCCAAATCTGGATAATTTAAATAGAACTGCAGTGAGCATGAATGCCATTAATCCTAACGTGTGGTGACTTTCACTCCTTCCCACCCAAGAGTGGAAAATATCACAATTTCTTTTGTTTATGTTTTATGCCTTAAACCAAATTTTAATTATATTTTTAGGTATTTTGTGTGTTGGGGAGGGGTATATGTGATGCATTTGGGAATTCTTGTATAGAGATAGGAGAACAGTTCTCAGAAGTTGGGTCTCCCCTTCTACCATGTGGGTTCTGGGGATCAAACTTAGATTGCCAAGCTTGGGAGAATGTGCACTTTAGAATGTTGAGCCATCTCACCAACTGTTGCGTGATTAATAAAAACTCAGAGACAGATATTGGGGTTCACCCTCAATGTTAGAAAAGAAAAATAGCCAGCCACTGGCTCTTACCTCTAACTCAGCCTGAAAAGGAGATCCTGCCTCCAGGAATCCTCAGAATGAGACTGTGTCTGAGATCTGTCTCCTCATTTCTTATATTCCTCTCCAGGGCTGGGGATTAAAGGCATACATGACTACCACCTGGTTTCTATGGCAAACTAGTGTGGCTACTGGGATTAAAGGTGTGTGTCATCATTGCCTGGTCTGTAAGATTGACTAGTGGAGCCGTTTACTTTTTGATCTTCAGCAATATTTATGTATTAAAATACAAATATAATATCACTACAACCATCCTCAGACAATAATGATTTCTATACTCTAATTTTAGAAGTAGTATATCCTATTAGTGCATATAATATCATGGAAGGTTTTATTTATTGTTCTTGCTTTCTCCTAGCCAGAAACAAAAGTGTGCTCTTCTGACAGAGGAGCTGATAAGAATGGATTAGTAACTGCGATCTACATTGCTCAGCACTATTAATTTCCATTCCATTAGCTTAATGTTGCTCTCACAATAGATTCTGCTGAAGAAATCATATGGAATTACCTCACATCTGATCCTAATTTTACCCTTGAACACCTAGCAGGAAACTGATTGCACCTGTGGGCTAAGGAGACCATTGTCATGGTCAAATACATTTATGAAGCTAAGTCCATGTTATCACATGAGGGCAAATATCTGACCACAGGCAAAGTAAGCATAACATGGCCATTCCTGTCTATTAACTATCATTTCTACTCCGTGTGAATAGTTTTCTGAATTTTCCAGTTCCCTAAAGCAAGATTGCAGGAGAAGTGCTGAAGACTAAGAAGATTTAATTATCACATGTACCTAATCACTGCATTGCTTGTCCTTCACAGGAAGGACTCTGTGATTCAGGAGCTACAGGAAATTCTTTCTAAGTTTTGTCAAATGAATTAAAGATGCCTCTGGCATCCAAAATATTGTGTTAGCAAATGCCCTTCAGAAGTTTAAGGAACAAGTGTTGAGCCAGGAGACCAGGCTACCTCAGTAAGGCGGCCTTAAAATTTTCAGGGGCAAAAAAAGGGTTCAAGATCCCCAGCACTCACATCATGCATCGAGGCTCCTGGTGATATGAGAAGACACAACACGTGGGCATCGTTATTCATATTGGGCGTAACCCCAAATGACAAGTATATTTCCATTTTGAGAAAGAAAGAATGCAAAAGATTGGGAAAGAAGGACTAATTTGCTCAGAGAAGGTGTCTCACTTATTCTCTGTAGCACTTTTGGGGACCGTTTTCCACGATCTGGTTTCCTGAAGCACTCAGCTTCCTGCCATTTCCTCTTGCTAGGTTGTTCCTAAGTGAAGCACAAGGGCTGTATTAAGTATACCTTTCCAGGGCCTCCAGTCAAGTCGAGCTGATAATGGAAGTTGTTCTTTGAGCTTCCGTGAGAACTCTTCAGTAAGAAAATGACCTGTGAAAGTCATATGTCTCTCGGAATGTTATTGGTGGACACTTTAAATACCCACACGCATAACTTCAAATGTAGGGATCACCAATGCATTATCATTAATATGTACATCTTTTCCTTCTTAGCTAAATTTAACTTTAAGGGTCATTTGCTGTTTTCTTTCATCTTGTTTGTTGTTATTTTGCTTTGTGATACTGTTGCAAATAGGATTGTTGCCTTTATTGCTTTCATTAATAGCCTGCTGTTACTATATAAAAATCAGACTGATGTTTGCACACTGATTTGATAGCCTACTTTACTGAATTAGATTATTACTTCTAACCATGTTTTATTAACTCTTTACAGTATCAGTAAGACTGTCTTCAGTAAAGAGAGATCATTTATTTTCTACTTTTCAGGCTATCTGCACTTCTATGTTCAGTACACATTTCCACAATAGCCAGATGGGGAATCAATCTATGTCTTTATCTACAGATGTATAGCTACAGAAATTGTGCTCCAGTCATAGTAGAGAATATCTTCAATACCAGAACCTGGGAATCTGGGATAGGATCACGAGGATCATAAGTCTGAGGGCAGCTTGGACTACACATTAGAGGTTATACAGTACTATCTAGCCGCAGAATAAAATATTATGATATTATGTGATCTTAATAAGTCAGAAAACTTTGTCTTAAATTACAGTGTGGATGAAACTAGAGGATTATAGGTGAAAAATTCCAGATACAGAAATGCAAGTAATATATGAACTTATTTATATGAGAATCTAAAAGAAGCTGAATTCATAAAACAGAGAGTAGAATGGTACTGCAGGCAACTACTGGGAAGGTGTTGAGTAAAAGGTTCAAATATTTCTGGAGAGAAGAATGTAATTTCCCTGACAGTGCCTGCCACATCTCATACAGCCTTGCTTACAAGAGCATGCAGTGGGGTGAGAGCCTTGGTAGCCTACAAAGATGTGACTCTCGGTCAAGTACTCAAGTCTGGTGGTCAGGGTAGGCTGCACCAGGACATAAGAAATAATGAGAATCGACAAAAAATTTGATCACAAAGAGCAAATGAAGTGTAATAAGCAGGCAAAAGGCAACCATGGGAATCTACCAACATTTTGACGACTGTAAATGCCCACACAGGAAGAATTGTTTCAAGCATATAGTCTGAATTCTTTACCATACACCAACTTTCAAGTTATAGCCTCATGTTTTCCTTCTGTGCTACTGATTTTCCCGTTGCTGTGATAAAACACTGACCCAAAACAATTGGGAGGGTATTTTAGCTTACGGTGATGGTTTATCATTAAGGGAAACCAAGGCAGTAATCTGAAGACAGAAACTGAAACAGAAGCCATGCAGGAACTCTGCTTACTGGGTTGCTTCCCACAGCATGCTCTGCTTACTTTCTTAAGCAGCTCAGGTCCACCTATCCAGGGTGGCTCCTCACACAGCAGACTCTGCCCACATCAACCACTAATCAAGAACATCCTCACTGACATGCCCACAGATCAATCTGGTGGAAGCAATTCCTTCAATGAGGCTCAAGTTTGTATCAAGTTGACAAAAATCATACTGTATCACAAATATAAGAAGCAAATAGTAGTCCATAAAAAGTATTTCCATAGGCCCATTCAGATCAGATTACTTCAGTATTTTTCAAAGCTCATGAATGATTACTGTTGTCGCATTTTAGCAAAAGCAAATCAGTGAATTATCTCAAAAGAAGTATTTGCCATTCTCCTTTACCTTAGAGTTGTTGCCTCAGACCAAGCTCTACTAAATTGCCAGATGCTAGGCAGTGTGAACATGATTAGAAAAGGCATAACAAGGAGTTGTCTTTCAAAGTTTCTTCTGCACATGGATGTGGGCAGTTGGGGAGTTTGCTAGTGATGAGAAACCCTTGTGAACACATTTGTCTAGGGAGGTGAGGTGATGTAGACTAGTTCAAGAGAAAGGGGTTGGTAAGCTCTGAAAATTCAAGTACAGATTTATTCCCTGGTTGGTAGAAGACATATATTTGCTTGCAAATTGAACTCCAGTTCCACAAACTGACATAGTATACTAAAAGCACACACCAGTGACCTTGACACTTAGTAAGTTCACAACAAATGATTGCTCCTTCTATTCCATTAAGGATTAAGAGAGGTGTGTGTGTGTGTGTGTGTGTGTGTGTGTGTGTGTGTGTGTGTGTGTGCAAGCGCGAGCACACGCACGTGTGTTTCTTGTTCCTTTGCACTGAACAGTAAGCTAAATGATTAAGGTTCAATAAATAGTTAATTTAACTGTGATAATAAGAAAAGAATATAAAACCCAGAGCATTACTTTACCTTAGTGAAAGAAGTAGATTTGTTTCTTGGTTGCGAGCTTGCCAGTGAGATCAGGATGGCAGACTTCCTGAGGAACTCCACTCCAGAGGTACTGAATCACAGGCATGATGTGGAATGCTGGATTTAATAGTGGCTAAGGCCCCTGGGACTGTGCCTTATGAAGACAAATAGTAGACATAATAGCAAAATTAAAATATTTCACTGTTCCAAATTTAGAAAATGGCTGTCTTCTTTTTGTAAATGATAATGGCTTGCACACAGTTCGTTCTTTTCAGCTGTGTAAACGGTGTAACACAGTTTAAAGGGCTTTTTAATTAAAGCATTCAGCGAACTCAGATATAGAATGCATCTTCCCGTTTTCATAATGCTTTGTGAAAATCATAGGCTCTAACAATCATAAGTACTTCAGTACATTATTTCGCAGTGACCCCAGTGCAGAGGTCACCTCCATTCACGTGCAAAACTCGTGCACTGGCACCTATCACTCCCTGCTATGTTTTCATGAAGGGAAGCAAAGGCTTCCACAGTATCTGGAGAGTGGGCCTATGTTCTATTATTATTTCAAACACATTTACCACTGTTAACCTTTTATGGTACTTTGAGCTATTTCTAAAATAAAAAGTAACTAGGCATTAAAGAGCTGGAAGTGGCTTTTTTAACCACCACCCTCTCCTTTTCACATTAGGCCCCTGGATGAATCCTCATGCTTACAGATGGAACTGACCTTGAATGAACACTCTCTAACACACAAGATGCCATTTTAACTGTTGTTAAACTCTTTAACTCCCCTGATGACATCTCTATTCTCATATTAATTTAAAACAAATGATCTGAGCAAAAAACTGATCATTTTTCTTATTTTAGGTGTGCATGTGTGTTTAATATAAAGAGAGAAGTAAATATTCCTCACTCAGGGCTAACTGGGCCAGACAGGTGCTGTTCATACTTTTTTTTTAATTAGTAAGATTCATTAAAAATTATAAACTAAGGCCACAAACTTCAGAAAGATTATAGATAATAACAAAAATGTGTATTAACACTGGAAAAAAAGGCAAAAGAATCAGTGAAGAAAAACAACAGCTCAGAAGATATACTTTTAAAAAGGTAGTAACATGAGAATTGAAAAGGTGAAACTACCTGTGAATCCTATGCCAGTTTACAGCAGGAAGAGATGCTGATGACCAAGCCCTTCTCCCAAACACAGAAACTTCTCTGGTGAATGAAAACAAGTCTTGTGTGTGCTTTGGTTCTCTACAGGCTCAGCCTGGTCTAAGCTCCCGCGTTGCTCTAAGCACTCCACATTTTTCTTTGCCCAGTTATGAGCTCACACCTCACTCCTGCCTGCTCCAGTTCACACTGGACTATTTATGTAAACTTACCAAGAACTGATATGGTAATAAATGAAATAGTGCCTCCTCAATAGGATACTGGCTTTACTGTATCAGATTTAAAGGGCTGTAAAACACAAGTCAGCAAGCTCCGATCTCACATGCTGAGATTCAGATGGCCTAGAAAGAAGTTCCTAGGCCTGGTTGGTGAAACAGCCTATATGTGAATCTGTTGAAAAGACAGGCATTGTAGCAGACAATGATTTACTGCTGTTCACAGTCTCAGGGCTTCTTAACATACATAGGGAGTGTAACAAATACAAACTAGCTAGCTATGGGGGGATGTTTATATCATTGCCTGAAATAGGGGATCAATAACCCATGATTCTAGTACACTTACTATCTCTTTCCTTCTTTTTTTTTGTTTGTTTGTTTTTTTGTGTTTTTTTAACATTGTTTTATTTTTTTCCATTCAAAAACATAATTAAAGAAATAACATTTTTTCCTTTCTTCCCCTTCTCCCGGTCCCCTCCCACGGGCATCTCTTTCCTTCTTTAACTTGTATAATGCTCTCCTAGTAAGATATGAATGGCCTCAGAGATTCCAGAGGCAGTGACTTTAAACATTGCTCATGGGGACATAAAATAGTAAGTTCTGAGTTGAGTGTTTTCTAAAACATAATTCCCACACTTTCACACAATGGTTTTCTTTTTTCATTCAATGAACACGCTGCTGCCATGACCACCTCATATATGTGCACATATGTGTACACACAGTCACATACTATGGTGACAAGAGTTAGCATATTCTATCCAGGAAAAATAAGATTTGCTGTTTTTCAACTCATAACCTAAAATGACAACTTTACATTAGATTAAGTATCAACTAAGCCAAGACTATCAAAGTCAGTTTTGGCAAAGACTGCTATTATCTATAGCTAAAAATTAAACTAGTAGTGAATAGAGAACAACAGAATAACTTGGTTTTAATTTCAGATATTGTAAACATCTTAGAATAGACTATTTGGTTGCAAGCACCATAAACAGACTTGAGATGCCTAAGGAAAAAACAAATACATGGATGGGGGAGGGACTTGCTTAAAATTCTTGAAGAATTTCTTCTCATGACAGAATAATACAGAAAGTATAGCCAGACCACAGAAAGGACCTGTTCTCAGAGGTTTCTGTCCCGCCCAGTCCCACAGCCGTTCACTCCCAAAGAAATACACAGAGGTCTACATTAATTATAAACTGGTTGGTCTATTAGCTCAGGCTTATTATTAACTAATTCTTACATCTTAATTTAGTCCATAATTCTAATCTGTGTTAGCCACGTGGCTTGGTACCTTTTATCAGCAAGGCATTCTCATTTTGCTTCCTCTTTGTCTGGGTGACAAATGCAGATGGAACCTTTCTTTTCCTTAGAATCCTCCTGTTCTGGTCACGCTGCCTTTATTTTTCTGCCGGATTGCCCCAACTATACTTTCTGCCTGGCTACTGGCCAATCAGCATTTTATTAAAATGATACAAGTGACAGGATCCAAGACCATT
Source organism: Ondatra zibethicus (assembly GCA_004026605.1). Classification (NCBI taxonomy): domain Eukaryota; kingdom Metazoa; phylum Chordata; class Mammalia; order Rodentia; family Cricetidae; genus Ondatra; species Ondatra zibethicus. Next base: position 223,103 of record PVIU01000999.1, on the reverse strand, counting down.
GTCCCACAGCAAGGAGCCATGCTGAAATCATGAAAAGTCATTTGAAGATTTAAGTACAATTCTATGTTTCTCCATGTTCTGGGATAGCACGTTTTCCAAGTCCCTCTCTACCTCCCTGATGGTCTTTCCTTCTCCTGTGCCTATACTAGGGATTAGACATCTCAACTCAAGCACAGATAGAGCAGAAGTGCTCTGATCAAATCCAGGTTTTGACCTTGAACAAATGACAGGTTTGACCTGACTTCTGTTATTAAAGTCAAAGATGTAGCATCTAAATATTCAGAGACAAGTTCTGAGAAATCAAGTCCACTGCTTCTTTTTCAAGAGGGCAAAAGAGACAAGAATGAGAAGATTGACAGAGATGCTGGCATCGTTTGAATATTAAGGACAATATTTCCTAGTTTAGTGCCTGGTTCAATAGATAAAAGTCCCATTCTTTTGCTATTAAATGGAAAATCAAACCACTCCTTCAGTAGGGACAAAGTTGTTAGGTAAGGAAAATATGAAACTTACTACCTGAACATCTAAGTGTAGAAAGTTATCAACATTGTCAGCCAAATATGATTACAGACACTAAAGCAACTATTAACATTACATTATTTTTACCTGATATTTCGTGCCTAGCTTTCAGATGTAATGTTGGTGTTGAGGAAGTCTTGTGCCTAACCCTTGCAATAACATGAATATTTGTGCTTAAAAGCACATAAGGAATATGCTACAAGAATCTTTGTACTAGAGAAATAGTTTGTTTGATGTGAGATTTGTATAACATGTTTATTAACTTCTTTCATTCACGTTCCTTTGCTAAATAAATTATTAGTACTCATTAACTAAATCTCAGTAAATCCATGCATTTGTTCCTTTAGATTTATTTCCCTTCATTTAAAGCTATTCATGACCTCAACTAGTAGGCAATTCTGTGATGGAAAAATGGATTTTTCCCCCAAGACTTTCTAGTTTCCTCTAGCAACTGGCCATTCCTGAGCAGCCAATCAGAACCTTTATTTAGTCAAAACTGACAGTGATTAATAGATGCCTTGGAGATCTCCTTACTGATTATCTCCATCAGAAAACAGAGGTGGCTTCTGGGAATTACAGACTCTGCTAGAGCATGCGTTAGTGTTCATTCTTATTACAATGTCTCAATTGCTTATAAGTGCTGAAAGCAAGGTCTGTGTTTGGTTATTAATCATTTTGATTAAACTGTAAGTATGTGACTAAGCCAACTATTTCCATTTTTCATTTTGAATACATTGATTTATTAATAGTAAAGGAAATATTATCATTATAACATGATTTTAGTATATACATAATGATTATAGAAGTAACCACTAAACCTAAGAAGGACATTCTGCATGCTAAGCTGGGGAAAGGAATGCATTTCTGTGTAAGAGAGCCCTCAGTAATGATAAAATTTTAGCAAACAACTTTTCCAGAATGAAAAGAAGAAGAAGAAGAAGAAGAAGAAGAAGAAGAAGAAGAAGAAGAAGAAGAAGAAGAAGAAACAAACAAGCAAACAAAAACACAACCAGACACAACCAGTCTGGATTTAAATAGGTGAAGCTAACTGGAGAAGGAAACAATGGTTAGATGAGTTAGGGGGAAAAAAAGAAAAATGGTCCTAAAATGCTATCTTTATCTATATACTTTGTATATTTAGGAAAGTGTATTCTAACTTAGACTGAATAATCACCCAAATGTGTGTCCCTGTCTTACACATCTGCACATATGTATTTAATGCTCTTTAGTATCACCCTCTACAGATCAGACTGTTATTTGATCAAATTCAATTTTTTCATGGTTAAATGTGCTTTTCCTGCATACATGCCAATGCACCATTTTCATGCAGATCTCGCAGAGACCAGAAGTGGGCATCAGATCCTCTGGAGCTGGAGTTATTGGGAAGTTGTTAGCTGCCATGTTGGGTCTGGGAACCCAAACTGGGTCCTCAGGAAGAGCCACAGCACTTTTAACCACTAAGCCGTCTGTCCACTCCCCAAATTCCAATTAAACGTTATAATTCAGAAAATGGAAAGGCTACCCTCTCTCTCAGTGTAAGAATCCCTTATGACTACCGTTTAAAGGACAAAAAAATCCCAAAGTAATGCTGGTTTCCTGACAGCATCTTGTGTCTTTCTAGTCTTGCGCTTTTCCTTGCTCACTGTTCCGTTTTCCTTTCTGAGTGGGAGAGGAGCTGCATTCTGTCTGTTTAGAAGGTTGATTTCTGTGCATTTTGTTAGACTAGGTGGGTCAGCAGGTATGAACTAACACATTGCCCAGGTGGCCCCTTAACTCAGCGTGATTGAGCAAGAGGAAATAAGCAGTCTGTCCCAGCGCTGGGGCGGCCTGGTGCTTGGCCAGGTGAATGCGATTAGCAACTGATGTTGGCTAGAGATTCCCCTGCATTCCCAACAGATGTCTTCGTAATTGAAAGCTTGCTGTGATGCTGGTGATTCCGAGCGGCCCCAAATTCCCTTTAATGTCTCTTGCTCATTAAAAACACACCTCCCTTCTTCCAAAGCAGAGACTTCCTTAACAGTTGTGTCTGAGTGGTAGGGGACAGGGGATGGTACACTCGGCACCTCAAAATCATCCTTTAAAGTAAACCCGTCTTTCTTCCCTGCCTTCATACCAGATGACTCCAGAAATACTCTGGAGATTATCAAGCTGTTTGCCAAATGTTGCATTGAAATGGGTTCTGGGGCTGCAGCGCTGCCAGGGCTACAAGTGTGTGGTCCTGGATTAGTATAGACGGCTAGAACGTCTTATTGTTTATGCTCCACCTTAGAGTCCAGCACAAGAAGATGGAGAGCATGCGATGCTGCCTGATTGACCGAGAAAACTACGTAATGAAATGAGTAAGAAAGAGACAAAATGACTCCCTGAGATGTGTATTCCCAGGGTTAAAACAGAGTGCAGCTCTGTTCTGTGCTCCCCTGCTAAGGGAAATAGTATCAGTTACACAGTTCCCCTTGCCTGTACAATGAAACTGTACATTCCATATGCAGAGAAAAGACTCATTTATCACATGAGGCCTCCGGAAAAGGGTATAATGATATTCAGATCTGCCTGAATCCTGACAACAATAGTGCAGTTTGCTTTAGAGATTTGATACCCCTGGGGATCCTACAAGAAAGGTTTAATCAGGTGCTCTCCACTGAGATACAATTATTTACTGTAAGTCGTTATATTTAACATATTATATTTTATAGTTCATTGTTCCAAATTTTAAAAAAATTAAGGAAATAATGGCCTTCCAGAGAGAAAGATGTCTGGCTGTGAGATGTGTGCATTTCACATGTATTTACTGAGAGACAGGTAAAATGTTTTGTTACTCTGATTATATTAGGTGACTGTTTTCATTGGGCTTAATAAGAAAAATATATTGAAACCTTTTACTGACAATCATGTCATTCCTTCTGCCTTTTATAGCCAAGCTTTTCTGGAGTTGGATTTCTCCATCTCAAGCTGATTGTTGCTCACTTTGCTTCCTTCCACTGACAGCGACTTGTAGAGCTCACCAGTGCTCCGCTAGGATTAAGCTGTCCCTACTGTCACCCTAGGCTTCAGTACTCACGTATTCATTTGCGTTGTCCAGACTTCCCGGCCACCATTCTGATCTAATCGCTGAATAGCATAATTACCCAAGTACTGACTTCGGGATTCCTTTCTCTGTCTCGGACTTCTTTTCCTTTCTCTCTATTCTGTGGTCTTCCACTGGTATCTACAAATTGTTGACTCGCATATAATTCTTTCTAAACTGAACTGCTCCTATGAGTCCCAGACTGTTTGCACCAATATATCTATTAATGTCACTAAGTCATCCCAAACTCATGAAGATCACAGTAGACCTTCTAACCATTGACGTCAAACCCCCTGCTCTCCTAACATTGCCTGAGGAAATGAAACGTCAATCATCAAACTGTCTCAACTAGAAACATTTGGATCATTCCAGACACTTCATTTTTCCCACACAACTGTATCTACTGTGATGACTAATGATGCAGGTTGACTGGGCCAGAAGAGGGCCGTGTGTGTGGTCAAACCACATTCTGCATGTGTCTCTGAAGTCCTTTGTTGATGGCATTGACATTTGAATGAACTAAGTAAAACAGATTCTCTCCATAACTGGGAACTTCATCCAGTCAGGTAAAGGCATAGAACTAAATACTGCCCCCCTCTTTTACTGAGAATGACCCTGTTCTTGACAGCTGTGAGCTGTTCCTTCATGATTTCAAGACTGTCACTATATAAGGTGGATCTGTGTCATTGGGAGTCCAGAAAACTGGCCACTTATCTTGTAAATCGTAGGCCTCCATAATCACATGACCAAACTCCTGATAATAATTGTATACGTACAAACACACACACACGCACACACAAACACACACACACACACAGACACACACACACACACTATGAACTACAAACATAGAATACATGCACCATATTGTCTCTGTCTGGAGAAGCCTGACTGCCACATCTAGTTTATTACTAATCGCAATGGATCTTCCATCCTGTAAATAACTTAGTCATGAGTTATATTATCTCAATTCAACTATTGCAATGAGAATCCCATCTTCTACAAAGGCAAGTGTTGTACAATCTTTGTTTCTGTGCCATCTGGTCTCTGTTACTAACTGGAGGGGATTTTTTCAGACACTGATCTACTTAAATTTCAGACGCTGGTTCTTATATCTCTCTACTACCTATACTCTTTCCCTGTCATAAGACATTGAAGACTTTCTTTTAGGTTTAGAGTAAACAAATTCCTGATTATGACCTACAAGGCTGCACGTATCTCTGTGTCCATACCTTCTCCAGCTCTGTTGCCCATCACTTCCTCATTTGGCACAGGCCATGCTAAACGTTTTGCAGTTCTTGGATGTGTGTTCTCAGATGGGTCTACCATGGGCTTTGCGGTTGGGCTCCTTCTGCTACTTATGTGTTCACACTGCACCTGTGAACACCCAGGCCAGGTTGGTAATGTCTGCTGGGGAGAAGCAATGATCATATACTATCTGTCGGGCTTTAGCAAAAATAGCAAAACCCCCAAAATGTTAATGTGCTTCATGCTAATATCTTGGCAGTATCAATTCCAGGCAATGTATTTTTGAATAATTAGCTTATCTAAACTCAAACAATTGATACAGTCACAAGTGGGTTGTAATAGTTATATAAACATCAAATTAGTATTACTTAAAAACGTTCTGCTTAGAGGTTAATTTGGAGAACTATAAATTATATAGTCAGCTCTTGACATGGACTCAGCTGCATGCAACTGTTTAAATATCAAGTATATATTCGCTCTAAGTTACTATATAGCACGTGTCAAGTTTAAGTTGTCTCAAGCCTAGAATACCATCTTTCTAAGTTATGGAGTAAATGCCAAAGGAGCAATGTGAGCCCTTAGACAGAGAGTGAAAGAACCATTTGAGCTGCTGCTGTCCTGCAATCTGTCCTGACAGCTTCGACTTTGAATTTCTTTTTAAATGATCAAATGGAATGATGACATGCAGTGAATTATATTTTTTGTTTGACAAGAATAAATCTGATTCATAAAAAATACTTTGCTTAATTTTAGTAATACCTTCAAAATTAAAATGTATCTGCTCTAGTAATTGTTATTATATACTACTTCCACACTATTTCTACAGGCTTGTAAATAGGAGATGTCTTTAAATTATCTCATTTCAGGGCTCAGGACTGTGGCTGCAGCTCAGTGTTAGGCACTGCATAACCTGAGAAAGACCCTGGGATCAATTTCATAACTTAAAACAAAAAACAACAAAACAAAACAAACAAAAAACCCACATGTCTGGTGTCCAGTCCTTATCCCTTGATCGACATGCTTCTGTTTCCTGGAGCTTTGGCTTTTAGTTACAGTCTGAATTTACTAATCTGATTACGCAACTCATAGCTGAACTTTTGGCTAAACTCACCTGTCTCTGAGAAGTGGAGTGCTATCTATCTTTTTATCCACCATTACTTTTGCAGAACCTAGCTCTATGCTACCACAAAACAGGGGTTTACTAAATGTCTGTTGAATGAATGATGCATGAACAGGGTCAGGAATCAACCCGAGTTCCCCTAGCTCAAGCCCCTAGTTATAGCCTTTATACCCCCACTGTCTTACAGTGTCTCTTTTCACTGCGCACCAATGAAAGGGCGTTCAACTGCAGGATAGTGACGACAGGAGTTTTAAGCATTCTCTGTACTCTTCGTTAGGAGACATAGAAGTGACAGGGAAAGGATAGGGTGTGGGACAGAGAAGTATGCTATAATAAGGATCTCATTCTTATAAGCATATTCTAAAATTTGGTGCAGAAGCTTGCCAGTGTAGAACAATTAAATATAAGGCACTCATTACAACACTTATTTATTTAAATTAACTGAAAACATGAGCTCTGGCAGATGTATGCAGACTCGGAATAAAGCCTCTCATGTGTAAATAATATACTTTGCTTGATTTTTGAGGTTTTATGTAAACAAATTGCTGTTGCAAAATCCATTTGTGAGAATTCACCAGAGGGATATCTTCAGTAATGTGTCTTATAAGGATGAATTCTAATAGAAATGACTCAAAGACACAGAATACTCAAGCTTTTAACCTTGAAAACATGCATGGAATACATATTTTCTTCTGTCTTTTTGCCAACTACTTATGCCCATAACCTGAAAACGTACTACCTATACCAGACAATAAGCAGATCATGCTCAGAAAGTGAATCTGCGTGTGTGTGCGCCTGTTCCTATGTTCACATGTGGAAGAGTGTGCGTGAATGTGTGTAGAGAGGTCAGAGGTCAACTTCGACTGCCTTTCTTTATGTTCTGTTCACTTGTTTTTTTGAGACGTGTCTCACTGGACTGGAACTAATCAAGTAAACCAGCCTGACTGGCCAGTGAGCCCCAGTGCTCCCCATCTCTGCCTCTGGAGCACCGGGATTAAGGGAGAGTGGCACCGTGCCCAGTCCTGTGTGTCCTGGATATCAAACTCCAGCCATCATGCCTACAAGGCAAGGTGTCTGGTAACTTGAGCCATCTCCAAAGTCCCAGAAAGTGTTGTTGTGCATTTCATGATTAGAATACACAGCATTAAGTTTCTTTTTGACTTCTTAAACAAAACTTGTTTTTGTTGGTTCTCTTCTTCTATCTACTCCCCAGCCCTTTGACTACTCACATTGTGCCCTCCTCAAAGCCAACTTTCCACTTGCATGTCACGTATGTACGACGCACTTTCCCCACAGCTTCAAGACCCTTTTTTCCTCTAGTCTCCTTACTAGTCTAATAGCCTGTTTCCACAGTCATCCCCACTTATAAATACACACTCAGATATTATCCAATAAAATCTGAACATGAGAGAGAACATTTGCTTTTCTTTTCTTGGTTTCTTTACTTCCTTATTTTTTGTATGTCTTTTGCGTGCATGTGTGTGTATGTGTTCATTTAGTAAAGCACAATAGTAGGTCCCCATCCCCCACCAAGGATATGTGACCTCTCAGTCATAGGCTGTTCACTGGATTTGTAGTACCAGGCATATATTTCCTCCTACAGAGCAGGCTTCAAATCCAATCAGAAAGCACTTGTTTACCCTCCAAAACAGCAATGCCAGTATTGTGCTAGTGAAAGACTGGTGTTCTAGTCAGCAGAGAAGAGACTTCCAATTCAGTTCCATCTTCAATTTTTGTGTCCTGTATCTGAAATGTATGGTGTCTTCAATAATAGAACATTGCAACATAGTTCCAGTGAATAACCAAGAGCAATAACCATAGCTGGTATGGACTTTATTTTGTTTAGAATCTTTTATATTTATTTACACTATTTTAATGTGTGTGAATGTTTTCCGTGTGTGTGTGTGTGTGTGTGTGTGTGTGTGTGTGTATGTGTGAGTGTGTGCGCGCGCATGCGCCCACCCACTATGCAGGCCCACTGCCTCAAGGGGTCCTAAGAGGGTATTAGAGGCCCTGGAACTGGAATCACAGATGGTTAAAAGACATCAAGCAGGGAAAACTCATTTGTGGAAACAGTAAGAACTTTTGACTTCTGAGCCATGTCTCCTCCCAAGCTTGTATGCTTTTAAACCTTCTGGAGCCATCATGGGGCCTCTGCGGCCAAAAACTCTTAGAGGAGTATCCCACTTCTAGCACTAGGATTTATGTTTAAAAATGTATGGTTTTTGGATGGAGCATGCAGAATATCTCGATTTATTCAAACTCCTTTGAAAAATAAATATTCTCATTAGCTTATAATATTAAAAATTAGCTTATAAATTATAAATAATTAGTAGGTCTCTATACCATGTCCTAGTTGGCTTCTCTATTGATACTATAAACTTCATCAGGAAGGCAAGTTAGGGAGGGAAGGGTTTAATTTATCTTATACTTCCAAGTAATAGTTCATCATGAAGGGGAATCGGGGAGAAACTCAAGGCAGGAATCTGGAGGCACTAACTGAAGCAGAGACCATAGAGGAGTGCTGCTTCAAGGTTTGCTCTCCATGTCTTGCTCAGCTGGATTTCTTATACAACCTAGAACTACCTGCCAAAGGAATGGCACTGCCCACAATGGCCTTTACATAGCAAGAAAAGGCTCCCACAGACTTGCGTCTGATGGACGCATTCCCACACTTTTCAGGTGACTCTAGTTTGTGTGAAGTCAACAAAAACTAACCAGCATGATGTGGTTTTTGAAAATACAATTTTAGTTTTTGTTAATTCTGTTCTCTTTCCTTGTTTACTTTTTGTCGTTGTTTTTGTTTTTTCCCCACCCATTTAAATATTTCCAGGCCTGTGATTTTATTCTGCTTAGCCTGGAGCACCTCATGTTATATAATAATTTCTAATCTCATTCATTCTCCTGGAAATTTCATTTAATCTTTGTTGCCTGCTGAATAAATTCCATTGCATATATGTACATGTTTTCATCATCTACTCAGCAGTTAATGGATATCTAGGCTGTTCCCACATCCCTGCGATTTTAAATCTGGATGTTCAAACACCTCTATGGTAGAATCTGGAGCCCCTGGGGTATGAGCCCAGAGAATTCTATTTTTAATTTCTTGAGAAACCAGCAGAATGTCTCCACAGAGGTTGCCGTAGTTCACATGCCCACCACCAGTTAATGCTAGTTTCTCTCTCCCATCCTCATCGGCATTTGCTGTTGTCTGCTTTCTTGAGGATAGTCATTCTGACTGGAGTGAGAGAGAATTTCAAAATAGCTTGAATTTGCATCTTCCCCCATGAAAAGGATGTTGAACACGTTTTTAAACTACTAGCTGGTCATTTGTATTTCTTCTTTTGCAAATTGTTCACTTTATTAGTCCATTTGTTGACTGGTAGCATTTCCAGTTTTATTGTTGTTGTTGTTGGTGTGTGTGTGTGTGTTTCTCTCTTTTTTTTCTTTCTTTCTTTTTCTTTCTTCTTCCTCTCTTTTTCCTTTGGTGTTTGTTTTTGCAAATATTTTCATATTCTAGATATCAATTTGCCTGGAGAATAACCAGCAAAGAGTTTCATCCCATACCATACATTGTCTATTCACTCTCCTGAGAGTTTTCTTTTTTGTATAAAAACCTTTTAGTTGTATGTAGTCCCATTTGTTAATTATTGGAACTACTTTCTGTGCTACTGGATTCTTGCTCAGAACATTTTTGCTTATCCTTACATCTTGAAACAATTCCTCTTCCTTTCTTCTAGCATCTTCAGTGTTTCCTTAGTGAGATCAGAAGATAAGAGAAAAATATAAAATGAGTAAAAATCAGAAAAAGTTAAATTTCTTTGGCCAGATGACATGATTCTATACATATAAAACCCTACAGATTCTAGGAGGAATCTCTAGATCTAGTAAAATACACAGTAAAATTGCAGGATACAATATCCACATACAAAAATTCGTAGTTTTCATATACACCAATAGCCAACCTGTTGAGAACAAAATTAGGAAACCTATATCCAACTCATATTAGCACTCTCCCCCAATGTTAATAAAATAGATAGGAATAGACCTAATGAAGGAAATGAAATACCCCTACAATAAAATTTTAAGACACTGAAAAAGAAATTGAAAAAGACCTAGATTTTGTAAAGACCTTCCATCCTTCTGTATTGACCACATTATCATTGTGGAAAATAGTTACATTACCAAAACAAGTCTACAAATTCAGTACAATTCCTGGCAAAATTCCAAAGTCACTCTTCTCAGGAAGAATGATAAATACACATAGGAAAACAAAAGAAAAGCCAAATGCAGTCCCTAGCAGGAGGAGCACAGCTGGAGGTATTCCAACAGAGCAGCATGTGGTCCTAACCACTGTGACATCTTTCTAGCTTGTGCCCTTTTTATTTTATTTTATTTTGTTTTTGAGATGGAGTTTCTTTGGGTAGCCTTGGCCGTCCAGGAACTCACTCTGTAGATCAGGATGGCCTTGAACTCAGATTCCCCTTCCCCCATCTCCCAAGTGCTGGAATTAAAGGCATGCACCATTACCACCCTGCTTCCCTTTTGTTTTAATAAAAAAAGTTCTCCTTCAGTTTAATGGCTTTATTGGATAATAATTCACATACAATAAAAACAAACCATTATGATCTGATGTACTTTGAACCCATCACCACTATCAAAGTTTCTATTTTCAATTATTTCTCATTTCTAATACTACTTCCTTATCCCACCCTTTAAAATGATGCAGCAATAATAGACATCTCTGTTGGTTCTCAATCCTTGAGAATAAATGATAGTTTTTTATCATAAATATTATGTTAGCTGTAGATTCTCTTTTGAAATTTCCCTGTCAGTATGAAGAAGCTGTCTTTGACTAGCTGGTTGAATTTTCTTGAATGGATAATGAAAAGGTAATACATTACATGATGACATATTATTCAGCAGTTATGAAAAATAAAATTATGAAATTTGTGGGTAAATGATTCAAATTAGAAAATTATACTGGGTGAGGTAATCCAGAAAAACAAAGCTCATATGTTTTCTCTCATCTATGGATGTTAGTTTCAAATCTTTAAACATGTCTATGTTTCATATAGATTACTCATAGATGCCAGGAATCTAGTAAGAAGCAATGTGTGTGTGTGGGGGGGTGACTTTCAAGGAATGACAAATAGAAGAGGATGATATAAGGGATTGAATGGGAATAGTGGAACACGAAGGGTATAACAGGTAAAGGATAGGAGAGCAGACTAGAAGAAGGGAATAAAAATCAATAAGGACGTTTCAAAGGAGCCCTATGGAAACCAACTACAGTAGAAGCTTCCTAAAATACTTACACATACACATGTAAAAAGAGTTTAAATGGAATCATCCTATAATGAGTAACCTATACTTGATAACTCAAGCTAACAAATAGAAAGCCCAGTACCAGGAGGAGATTACCTTTTTTGGAATTTTTGGCCAGTGATAGCCCTTAAGCCAGTACATTATAAAGGCTGTTGCTACTGATCTTGTTATCATCCATAGAATGAAACACTGAAACCTTATTGCTGAAGATACCACATACTTAGTCATAGATCATAAAGAAATTAAACTTGAAGTTTCATCCAAACTGACGACTAGCTTTTATGGGGATAGAAGGTGCTATGTATACTACCAGAGGAGAAAATAGTCACCAATCTTACCCACCTGTGAACTCTGAACTCCAACAATGACTAGCGCTACAACATATTCCCACTGATGCAATAGTGGCAGGATTGTTGTGGGAGTAACCAACCACTTTCTGGTCATATTATGGCCCATTTTACAATTGCCCTTACATGTGACACCTATTCCACAACCCCTCCTATCAAATCTTAGGAATCATGTAGAAGAGAGAGCAGAAAGATTCTACAAGCAAAATCCCAGCATGGCCATGGACATGTGCAAAAAAACTGAGAAACTATTGGCAACTGGTAGCTGCCGGAAGCTGGAGAGATAAGTTTCTTTAAGGGTATAGTCACTGATAGGTTAACCATGCTCTAGTGGAATTAGGTAGCATAAACTGTAGTTGATCAGTATAAAAAAGAAGGGGCTAGAGCAGGTGATGGGTTTGTACTTAATGTGATGACTATCTGAGATTGCCCTGGTTTTCCTGTCCAGTTTTGTTAAGCCAATGGATCTGGACTAAATCAACCCTGTATGCTTAATTTAAGTTTCACTTGTTAGCTATATCATCCATTGTTATGTGGGTGGGTTTTGCTTGTTATTGATTTTTCAAAACACATTGAGTCTAGGGGCTAGTAAGGTAGTTCAGCAGGCACTTGCCAGAAAGCCTGAGAAACCTGCATCTAATATACAAGACCATCCTAGAATGAGTTGTGGGTGTTATCACTTTCTCAAAGAGTCTGCACAAATAGAAATCAGTGGTGCAGAACAGCACTGAGATTCTCTGCGTGGGAACATTTGGTTTTCTTGTTCTTGGGTCACTTGAGGCTTTATGTATATTTCTTGAAGTTTGCCTTTTTTGGAAGGCAGTTTTGTTTTAACTGTGATTCAAATTGTGTGATTTTTTCAAATATTCATATTTACATACTATATTTCTGAAGTAGTGTATAGTAACTATATGCAAAAAAGTGTGATTTGCAATTGCTGTAATTATTTCAAATGTTAGGACTTATGGTTGTTGTGGGGTATCGAGTACAGTTATTATTTTTTGTCTAGGTGTTAATGCCATAGTGTCCTATAGTGCTTACATGAACTTTAACATATTTTCTAAGTGATAGCTTTTTAGTTGTTTTGGTTTTCTGTTTTTCACATTTTTAATTTTATAGCTGTTGAGAAATATTTGTTATGCCATTAGATTTTTCTGCCTAGAAGTCTCATTTGTTCTTAAAATGTATAGCCAAATTATCTTTTTAGAATGAAGATTTCATTACAAAATATTTCTTAAAAAATAATGCATTTACTGGTAAAATACAATAATTATAATGCTAACATAAAATTCTGTCAATTGATGATTACTTATGTTTTGTGGTTATGTCATAACTTTACCTCATTTCTTCCTTTAACCCCATCAGCTGGGTAAGGAAACTGAGCTATATCAAGACAGAGTAACTTCCAAAGTTACACTGCTAAACAATAATTACTCAATAATTTAATAATTATTATGTAATTATTGGATAGTTAGTAATTTAATAATTACTTTATAATTTGTTAATTATGTGGCTATTTAATAATTAGTAGTGTAATTTAATGATGAATGTATTGTAAACAGTACAGTCTATTCTTAATTTATTTAAATAAGCTGTAAAAGGCTTATTAGATGACATAAAGTCATTAGAGGTACTAAAAAAAGAAAGTCCATTGTCTCTTAATCTCTCTAACTTTTAAAGTTCTATAAGTCATGATTTTAAAGAAAAGAAATGTTAGTTTTAAGGTCATTTCAAAGTAAGGAAACCATCATCTGGTCAGAAAAATGAAACCCACATCATGGGCCTTTGAAGTGTTTAATTCAGGTTCAGTCTACATTTGCTCATTCAGGAAATGTATTCCATGTGTTTCTGCAAGCTGAACACAGATTTCTTCACATATATGAAAACTAAATATGACTAAAGTATGTACACTTAAAACGAAACTGGAACATGTGAAGTCTGAGCACTCCAGATAACACTATACTACATTAATACTTATTTCTACTTCAAAATGCATATAACAAATTAGTGGTATTGACAGTTTCCTTGGGAGTCATTGTGAAGGAATCTGTTGGATTGTCCAGTTCCCCTTGCCAAAACAAATTTTCCTGGGCTAGCCTAGGAAGGAAGAAGGGTGGGCTTATTCTCTGAGACATGCTCATGGTCCACCCTTATCTTCTTTGCACACTGAAAGAAAATGAAGTATATCTGAAGCTTATAATGAAGACAAAAAGAACTTCAGAGGGCAAATAGAGAGAGCTGTGAAAGCCAAGGCTTACACATACCTGTGAACACGCAAACAAAAAATATCACTACTTTATTGAAACTGCTTTGTTTTTGTTTTTATGTTTTTATCATGAACATTAGATGGACTTACACATTGTGTGTAGTCCTTCTTCATGTGGAATCTAGGTCACCCAATCAGAGGAGAGGATTGGTAAGGGTGACCCAAAAGGATGACTACGTTCCTTTCTTCTTTCTTTATTCCTTCCTTCCTTCCTTCCTTCCTTCCTTCCTTCCTTCCTTCCTTCCTTCCTTTCTTTCTTTCTTCCTTCCTTCCTCCCCTCTTTCCTTCCTTCCTTCCTTCCTTCTTTCTTTCTATTTTTCTTTCGTTTTTGGTCTATTCATGATTCTAATTGATTGTGTCAGTTAAGTCTTAAAGAGTTTTTCTTATAACTCTGGCCTTATTTTCTGATAATTTTGCCAAGTTTAAACTTTACAATTTCAGACAATTTTAATGTATATGCCTTCCAAAAAATATGGTCAAATGTTCTCACTTTGGTGGAAAAAAATGTGTGTGTTTATATATCTGAAAGAATTTACCTCAAGCTTATGAAAATGTATATTGCACATTTATAATCAAATGTGGTGCTTTCCCGATGAGCACATTTATTCATTTAGCTAAGTGATCACGATAATAAACATTTATTTTGAAAATAATGTTTATTTTTAATGGATTTATTTATGTGTATCCATGCATGTCTCTATACACTCTTGCATGCATGCATTCAGATACCCATGGAGACCAGAAGAAGCGTATCAGCCTTGGCTACCTAGGAAGTCTCGTCAGCCTAGACTATGTGAGACCTTCTCTCAAATAGCAAATCACCTTGACTCCGTGGGTAAAGTGTTTGCTGCACAAGCATTAGGATATGAATTTAGATCTTTAGCTCTCATGTAAAAGCCAATCTGAAACCCCAGTCCTGAGCAATAGCATGGAATGGACATCTGAAAGATTCATTGGCTATCTAGTCTAGTTGGAGTAGTCAGCTGCACACTCTGTGACAAACCCTATATCAGAAAATGAAATGGAGAGGCATATAGGAATATGCCCCAAGGAGAAACAAAACAAACTAAGAAAATATCATTTGGAAACTCACTTGGCTTTCTAAGTCACCAAGACTTACCAGCCTTGCTCCTCTGGGAAGCATGTAATCTGTGGCAATGCTTCTTAAACCTTAAAGTGTGTGCAAACCCCACATGCCTTACTGGAAAGACAGATTCTGGTTCAAAAGGCCTGGTTCCTAAGAAGCCTTCATAACAACTTTCACTATGTTGCTGATACTCTACCACCCACACTTTCAATAACAGGAGTTTTCTAACACTCAGGGTCACAAACACTCTCTTAAATTCAGGTGGAAGTTAAATGAGGATGAAAGTAGGAATACATCAAGGAACAGATTTTATGTGTAGAGTATGATAATATAATCCCTTAATTAACTGCTTGGAAAATGTGGATGGAAAAGGTGTATGTGATGTGTGTGTATTGTGCACATATGTACATCTGATGATACGTGTGTGTTTGATATACATGTGTATGTATGTGTTGTGTGTGATATGGCATGTATGGTGTATATATATTGTATGTAAATCTGTGTGGATTGTATTGTGGTGTGTGTGGAGTAGACATGTGTGTAATATGTGTTTATACTCTCTGGGTGGTGTTTGTGTATATGTGTATGTGTGTGATGTCTGTGTGTTTTGTGTGTAGTGTGCAATGATGTGTGTACTCTGTATGTGGTGTTTGTGTCTATGCTTACGTGTGTGATGTGTGTGTATACTCTCTATGTAATGTTTGTGTGTATGTATATGCATGTCATGTGTGTGTTTGTGTGTGTGCTATGTGTGTAATGTCCATGTGTAAAGATTATGTGAAAAGAAAGTTTTCTGCATCACTAGTTCTGATTATTTCTCAAATGAGATGACTGAGTTTTACATGTGTTCTCAGGATAGTTGGTGTGATGCAGGAGGGTGGGTACTTGTGCCTGTGTTCCTAACTACCATCCAAGAGAAGGATCTTCTAGTCTTACCTTGATCCTCCAAATGACTTTGAGGAAGACAAGGGGAGGTAAGACTTTAGAGCAAAGGAAGCAGCAGGGTAAAAAAGAGTGTGATTAATTGAAACAGTGAGGAAGCTGGTACAACTCTGAAAAATTGTGAAAAATCTGTTTTCTGAATGGGTCTCAGGTGGAGACAAACATGGTCCCTCACTATATTACAGGAGGCTATCGTGAGCCACTACACCTAAGACAAATGTGTGAATATGCTCTCTTCATATGCTGTCATTTTTATACTGCAATCAAGATTTGTGAGCAGGGTTCTTTTCAATTTTACTATCAACTGACTTTTCTTTCTTCTGAAAATTTTCCTAGCTTCTTAGGGTATCTTTCTGAATTTGGTCCCTATGGATTCCCATCCTACTTGGCACTCTGGGATTTATGCAGAGCTAGTGAGAATTGATGAGGCCAAGATGTTCACAAATACTTCTACCTCACTGCTTTTTTGCTTTGTTCTTGTGCTTTCTCCATCTGTTATTTCCCCTTTGCATGATTCTTTCCCCCCTTTTACCTCCTTTTCTTTTTCCGGACCACTTTTATAACTTGATAAAGCCCACTAATATCAAAAGTGTCAAGTGTTATCTATCTTGTGTTCATTGACTTACGTGAGGACTCACTCTTTTTTTTTTTTAAATAAAAGTCAGAGTAGCAAGAAGATGTTCACAACAGCCAGCTTTAGCTTTGATGGACAAAAAGATTTCTGTGAGTTCAAGACCAGCCTGGTCTACATGAGTTCCAGACAGAAAGGGCTACATAGTGATCTATGTCATGAAAGAAAGAGAAAAAAAGAGAGAAGGGAGGGAAGGGAAGAGGGAGGGAGGAAGGAAAGAGGGAAGGAAGATCTTAGACAAGATTTAAAAAAAAGTTTAAAAACTATTCTAAAAAATGTTCAAGTGTATTTGAAATAATTTGTGTTTTTCATAAAGATTTGTGTTTATAAAAGTTTTTATTTCCTCTTATTCTAAACACTTCACAAGTGTTTGTTGCTCTTAGCTGCTCTTAGATGTCTAGACTTCAACACGATGATGTTCAGTGTCTAAGGCCGACTGCCAAGCTCACCCACAAGGACAGGAAAACATGCACACACTGGCATCTGGTGGGAATTAGTCCCCACTGTGAAGCATCACAAATGGGAGTGAAAGGAGACATGCTCGCTTGTGTGGGTCCCAAGCATCTCCTCAAGTCTAAACACAGGCTGTCTCTTGTAGACTCGCTCTGAACACCCTCCGCCAACCTGGTCCAGCCATGGAGCAGCCATGCAGGACCAGGAAAATCAAATATAAACAACCTGGACTGCGAGCACACCACCACCTCACCCCGAAGGCAGGATTCACAGTGTAGCTCTGGCAGTCCTGGAACTCACAGAGATCTGCCTGCATCTGCCTCCCGAGTGCTGGAATTGATGGTGTGTGTAGCTCTGGCAGTCCTGGAACTAACAGAGATCTGCCTGCATCCGCCTCCCGAGTGCTGGAATTGATGGTGTGTGTAGCTCTGGCAGTCCTGGAACTCACAGAGATCTGCCTGCATCTGCCTCCCGAGTGCTGGAATTGATGGTATGTGCCACTGTGTCCAGCTTGCAAGCATTATTTTTTCCAACAAATTTATGATTTAGAACCTTGAAGCGACATCTGGGTATTGCCTGTTGTTACTGTCTATCTACACTTAAGATGGGAGTGCGTTTGCTTGAAGAACAGTACAGAAATGCGAAAGCCCAGCCTTTTAGGTTGAATTGAGGGATGTTCTGAATTAATGTTTGAGAACACAGTCAATTTGTAAATTACAGATGCCCAGATTTCCTTATTTCCAGCTGCCTTTCCATAGAGAGGGCAGGCTACCATCAGTCGGGAAGTGACTTGAGCTAATGGAAGCTCCGCTAAGGTCAAGGTTAAGGATGGTGATCCTGGTGGCCTAGGGCAATGTCTCCTTAACGCACGTCACATGACTCCAAGAGGGCTGATTAACCCAGTCCTCCAGTCTCTCCGCACCTTCCCTAATGACAGAAAGATAAAATGACATGACATAAACAATCACTAGGGAGACATTTGACAGGCAGGTCACTGAAGCAGATAACACAAAACAGGGAATTTTCAGTCATTGTCACTGATGCCCTGTTTTACACCATGTCCTTGCTGACCTGGATCTCACCACATATCTGCTTTTCTCAGTGAATTGATTGTAGCACGAAAGTAGTCCTCATTTTTTTTAAAGTTTCATCTTAAAAAGTGAAAATCAAGAAATCAGTTCCCTCCTCTCCAGGCCCATTCACAAATACCTTGCCTATCTCCTGCATGTAAATCTACATTCAGTTTAATAGAAATAGTTTATATGTGTCATAGGATGCGGGGCTTAATTCATTTCCAAGATTTTGAAATAATCCCGTCAAGAATTATCTTCCCCGTCTTATGTAGTGATGTTTGAAATGTTGAAGGTATCTGACATACAGATCTAACTCTCATCCAGCTTTTGTCTTTCCTGTATTTTGAAAGAAATTCTGTATGTTCAAAATGAAT
Source organism: Ondatra zibethicus (assembly GCA_004026605.1). Taxonomy (NCBI): domain Eukaryota; kingdom Metazoa; phylum Chordata; class Mammalia; order Rodentia; family Cricetidae; genus Ondatra; species Ondatra zibethicus. Next base: position 204,651 of record PVIU01000999.1, on the reverse strand, counting down.
GCTTTTCTTAACACATTATATTTTACCCAATTCAAACAGTGTATAATAGAGAATCTAAATTTCCATTGTTGTCTTATAAATAGATATCCAGAAAAGAACAGAGAATTGTTTAGGAGCAGAGAACAGCCAGGCCACCTGCGACAGGGTCAGGCTGTCCCTTGGTTTTCTTTGCTGCCATCTGTAACTGGCTGCCTTTACCTTCCTCTTTGCTTCTAAACAAAGGAGAGTTCTGGGGCTCTCATTCCACTAATCGTTCTCAAATGAAAACACGGGGCACCCAGAGGCAACATGTTCTCATGGAAAAGATAACGTGACTACATGTGGTACAGACCACACTAAAGAACTAAACTAGTGTGTATAAAACTGTCAGTAGACGAGTAGAGAAACTTTCCTGAGAAACGAGAGTGTAGTGCAGGAGGTAGGATGGAGGTGGACTCATGGGGAAGAACAGAAGTCAACCGATAATGGCCACCATTTTTGCCAAAGAAGTCCAGCTTCTCCCTGAATGTGGATCACATACCTGTTGTTTATGTAGCATTTTACAGTTTACAAATTGCGCCTATCATATTATTGCTTTCCGCTAAGAGCAGATTGTTACAGGCAACTGGATCTCTCAGCTGTTTTGGTTCTCGGCCTCATTGATAAAGGAATTTTAAAACAGACTCAGAAGGAAGCTTAAGGAGGATTTTATTGATAGAAAAGCAATACATCAGAAAAGATGGAAACTGTAGTTGGCGCCTGGAAGGGGGAAACATATGAAGAAAGTCACTTTGAGTTGAGACCAGCAAGCAGCTGCAGAAAGGGCAGAGCACCAGAGAAACAGAGAGGGCACAGTGTCGGGAAAGCAGGTATAGGTATTGGCTGGTTTCAGAAAAAAAGGCATAGAATGAAGGGGGGAAAAAAGTTACCATTTTTAAACTGTAACTTTCAAAAATGGACAAGCATTACAGTGAAGATCCATAAGTAATTGGCCTGGAGGTGGACTTTCTAGGGAAAAGCACTCTATCGTATTTAGCCATTAGCAGGCCCGTGGATAGATCAGTTTTCCTTAGGGGTGGTCTGGTAGCCCGGTAACTTTGAACTCCAGTTGGATTAACTCTTTGCTCTATGTTTAAAAAAAACTACCTATGAGTGAGTCCATGTGATAATTGTCTTTCTGGGTCTGGGCTACCTCACTCAAAATGATGTTTTCTAGCTCCATTCATTTGCCTGCAAAATTCAAGATGTCATTTTTTTTTCTGCTGTGTAGTACTCCATTGTGTAAATGTACCACATTTTCCTTATCCATTCTTCGGTCGAGGGGCATTTAAGCTATTTCCAGGTTCTGGTTATGACAAACAAAGCTGCTATGAACATAGTTGGACACATGTCTTTATGGCACGATTGAGCATCCTTTGGATATATAGCCAAAAGTGGTATTACTGGGTCTTGAGGAAGGTTATTTCCTAATTTTCTGAGAAATTGCCACACTGATATACAAAGGGCCTGTACCAGCTTGCATTCCAAACAGTAATTCAGGAATGTCCCCTTTTCCCTACAACATCTCCAGTGTAAGTTATCATCAGTTTTTTTTTTTTTTATCTTGGCCATTCTTACAGGTGTAAGATGGAATCTCAGAGTTGTTTTGATTTGCATTTCTCTGATGACTAAGGATGTTGAACATTTCCTTAAGTGTCTTTTAGCCATTTTAACAGTTGGATTAACTCATAAGGGAAAATAGCATCCAATCAGATCCAACCTCTAGAATGATCAGGATGTCTTGATTCCTTGCAGGGCCAGAGGCAGAACTCAGAATCTTTTCTTTAGACAATGACAAAAAGCTTTCCATGGGCCTCAACACAATCCAGATACATTTACCTTTTCCTGTTGTCCTTGAATCTTAACTGTGATGCTTCTCTTTCCAGTGGTACCAGGGAAACAGTAGACAGCGTCAAGACAGAGTATAAGGAGGGCTCCATCCATAATGACTTCCAAGCCTGCTAATGTCTGTCTCAATACCATGATAATGGTAAAAATGTAGTACCATTCCTCTGTACTGTAAACAAAATACCTTTGGAGACTGTAGCTAGTGAGGTGCTAAGAACAAGTATTGTTCTTGCAGAGAACCTAGGTTCAGTTCCCAGCACCCACATGGAAGCTCACAATCTTCTGTACCTCTAGTTCCAAAGGATTCAAAAACCTCTTCTGGCCTCTGTGGACACCAGGAATTCATGTGGTACATATACATAAAAGCAGACAAACACTAATATCCAAATTATATCTTTAAATATATACACATATACATATATACATGCACATATAAATATGTATGTATATGTATACATACACAGGAAAGTTTTATACCAAAACCAAACTTCATACAATAGATAAAGAACAAAAAAATCGAATATTTTCTTATCTAACTCAACATTCTCCCCATCAGTATACACCTTCACAGATTGTTAACCTTTCAAGTTGTTGTAAGAGGAGAGCAGGCTGCTTGTCATCCCAGCCACCCTTGGCTGTGTCCTGTCGCCCTGCTCCCGGTGTCTGGCTAGCTTATACCCAAAATAATTACACAGAAACTGTATTGATTTAATTACTTCCAGGTCCATTATATCTACCTCTTCTTGGCCAACTCTCACATCTTAAACTAACCTATTTCTATTAATCTGTGTTTACCACGAGATCATGGCTTACCAGAAAAGATTCAGCGTGTCTGACCTTGCAGCTTCATGGTGGCAGCTCTCTCTCTCTCTCTGTGTCTTCTTCCCAGCATTCTGTTCTTTTCCCCGCCTATCTAAGTCCTGCCCTATCAAAAAGCCAAGGCAGTTTTCTTTATTCATCAACAAAAGCAACACATAAAAAGAAGGACCTCCTACACCATTAATTTGCAGAAGAATCTCTTTAATTCTGGCCAAGCCTCTTCAACATGACTCCTTTAAGATGCTGCTCAGAAAAATGCTGAGGTCATCTGTCTCACTAAGAAACTCATTTCTGTATTGTCTGTAGGTACTATAGCTCTTTAGATGAAGGTTTCTTTTGGGACGATCTCAAATCTCTAAAACCAGTTTCAAACCCTTTGTATGCTCAGTGTCTGCTTTTTAGGAAGTTTTTTTTTTTAATCCCTTGTGCTAGCACAGTTGCTTTCCTACCCAAACCCAAGATCAGTTCAGATTAAAACTTCCTAAATGATGTAAGCAAAAAGAATCTATCTGTAGTGAATCTCTCTAATTCCTATTCTGTCCCTTTGTCCATTAGTCTACATGAACCTGGAGAAGAGGGTCCACAGCCTTTGTTCATCTAACAGTCTCAACAGGTAGCCATGGATGCTTAATAAATAGCTCTGGATTTGGCAGAGTTAGTTAGATCTCTGTTTACTACCTTAAAGTGAAATAGCAATGTCAATAAATTTATAATAAAAATTGACTGTCAGTAGAAATGATGAAGCCTCATATATTGAAACTTCTCCTGTGAAAAATTATTTTTTAAAATTTGTTTAGAAATTGGCAACCAATGATGGTCACACACACTTATAATCGCAACACTCAGGAGTTAAAAACATGTATAGAAGAAATTCAATACCCACTTGAGATATGTGAGAACCTTGTTTTTATTTTTTCTTTTAAAAATTGTATTAAAATTTTTAAGCAATATATTTTGATCATATTATTTTCTCTTTCACACCTCTCTACCTACGCAGCTTCCTATAATCTCTCTCTCAAAAATATGGAAACAAACAAACAGGAAAAACAACAAGAAAGACTCAAGAGCCAGAAGCTCAGGAAGTTTGCTTTAAGGTGGTGTCTCCTAGCAATGTCAGAAGCTACATCCATGAAATTTCATCATCACAGCTGCATAAGCATGAGCTGAGCAAGGACAACAATAATGCACATATGCAAAAACGGACAGGGAACATACCATGAGGCCTTAACCCTGCAAAAATAAATAAATCAAACTATAGACAACTGAGGACTGTAGAGAGTGGGAGAAATAGTTTTCCCCAGGGAAGAGCACAATTGGTTATCCAATACCGATTGGTCAACCTTGAAGACATGCATACAACCAACATTATGCAGACCCAGAGCCGAATATATGCACATATACTTACATGTATATGCTTATAACAGCAATTAATGAAAACAGAGGTCAACAATTTGAAAGAAGATATAGAGGATAGTTCAGAAGAAGAAAAAATAGGTTAAAAAACAAAAACTTATAGTAAAATATTTTTGAAAAAACCCAAATATTGAAAATAAATAAAGTAAAACAAGAAAGAAAATCAGTAAAAAAGCAAGAGCCCATAAAACACACACACACAAAACCACAGAGTTGTTTTGTGCTGCTCAACTACCCTTGGATATGGGTTGTATCCTGGAGTTGGTTACTACAGCCAGTGAAACTCCGCCAGAGAAAACTGATTTTCCCTTTGCCAGAAGGTATCAATTGCAAATAACCATAACGTCTTGGTTGGGGATAGAATTTTTAACCACTTCTTTTCTCAATGCTAGTATTTTTGTTTGGTTGGAAACTGCAGGTCTTGTGTATTCTATCACTATCTCTGTGTGTTCATATGTGCCACTTCCTCGTTGTGTCTAAAAGAAAGTCTTCACTTAGGATCATCCACCTCTCTGGCTCTTACAATCTTTCTGCCTCCTCTTTGGCATAGATTCCTGGGCTTTGACAAAGGGTTTGTCAAAAACATCTCATTTAAGGATGAGTGCTCCAAAATCTCACTCTTTGTACATTGTCCATTTGTGAATTTCTTTGTTAATTCCAATCTACTGCATGGAAAAAATGTCTCCAATGAGGGTTAAGCAATATAGAGTTAATTTCATTCGTGTGTCCCTCTAGAAAAATAATAATAGTAGGTTATGGGCCTATGGGAAAACCTATTATTAGTTTTAGGTTTTTTGATACTTTAGCAGTATCAGGTATTAGCTCTATCTCATTGGCCTTAAATACAATTAAAATTGTTGGTTATTGCCATAAGGTTTGTTTTTTCTGCTAATGTACTAATATATCTCGTAGGTGGCAGGTCTCTGCTGTAGGTTGAAGGGTTTGTCAACAATTGATGATTTCTATCCTCCTCCAGTAGAATTCAAAGTACCTTCTAGCACCATGAACACTATTCAGTAGGGATGAAGCTTCAGTTGAGTATCAGCTCATTTCTCAATATTGAATAATAATGATAATGATAATAACAACAATAATAATGTCGAGTAGGTAGGTTGTCTTCAGTACTAAGGCCTTACCATCAGGTTATGGAGAGTAACAAATAGCCTTGGAAAAAGCCCATGAAATTTGGAGAGAGGACCTATGGGCCCCTTTTGACAGTAATATGATAAGATGTAACCCATTCTTGACCCTTGGAGGTTTTACTGAGTGACATAAAATGTCTATCTAAAGTATTATCTCTCAATTATTCAGTGATTCATTTTAATTTCTTTTTATATCATATATATATACCTATATATGTATATATATTAGGAAATTCTACAGTAGTAGATTTCCATATGGCTAAAGAAACATTTTTGTGTAACATAATTTAATCCACTTCAATTAACTGCAAAACAAAATCAATCAAACAATAACAACAAAAAACCAAAAGCCATCAACCTTAAATTCTGCTTCTTGACATGAAAGAAAACTTAGAAACCATAGATCATCTCATGTTCTCTCTCTCTCCTCGCTCTCTCTCTTACACAGAGCTTAGATTTCTCAACGTATAAGCATATTTCTGATACAAGAAATCCTGAATGTGAATGTGAATGTACAATGTAGACTCTCCATGAATTAGAGAAGATGTTTTATGTGCCCAAGGGAGGCTTTAGTATGCACAAACTAATCATACCCTACTATAATCTTTCTGGGAATTACATGCACACAGGCCAGTTGCATTATGAAATTACACCTGAAGCTATTCAAGTCACAGGAGCTCTGGGGTGACATTACCTTAAGATTACCAACTATTCATTACTCTATTGCCAAAGTAAACCCATTTATTACCTTTGCTCTTAGCATTTGCTCATGGTGTTAACCCATTTCAAAATTTTTACAAAAGTTAGATATCGGGCTGTGATTCTTTATAATGAAATTTCATTCATCACTGAGCCGGGTAAAATTCCTAGTGTTCCATGTACTATTTTAAGCTACTTTAAGTTTGAACATAATTTTTGTCATCTATATTATTTTCAGCAAATGAACAAATCATGAATATGAACTGTTCTACTATATTATTTTAAGCTTAATGCTATTAGAAGCTATTGTGCTTCAAGACAATGGCAATCATGTCGCACAGCCGATTCTGAAGGCAATGGGAAATTGAGAAAGTGCTTTAATAAACAGATGCTTCCTTTGCCTTTTGAAGTAAAATTGTATTTATTTGAGCAGACTTTCTCCATATAATACAATCTGCATGTTTTATAAGGTGACCGTTTCCTAGAGTTTATTCATTTAATGAGATCACTGCCTCACATAGAAATAGTTTCTGCCTTGCTCCATGTCAGCAATGATGTGTGGAAATGGGCTGAACAGAAAAAAGGGACACAATCCCACAAGTGTTTAAGATTTAGGAGAGCGAAGGCTGTTTGGGGCAGCTCTCAATTTTTCAGAATGTTTGCAAGAGCAAACTACAGGGGTCAGCAAATATTAGCAGGCACTTCGGAATTTGCTGGAGCCAAGAAGTTCAGGGATGGTTCACCTCCCCAGTTGAGAAATTCCCAATGTCGATGTGGAATGTATCTTCTTATGGCTCCACTCTCAAGGTACACAAAAGCCAACCTTCCAGACCTCCTGCCCACCCACTCCCACTCAGCTTTTCCCAGTAAGCTCTTCCACATTCAGCACGCAGCATTGTCTCCCTCAAATTCTGCAAACGAGTGTGATATGCTGAAGTGACATTGATTAAAGATTCTGGGATCATCTGGGCACTGAAGTGAGTGCAGGGAACAGGAACTGCACACATGAAAGGTAAGCAGAGAGCACCAAAGGGCATTGCATGCTCTCTCTACTGCATTTACACAGAGCAAGCAGAGGCTGGGAATGCTCCTGAAAATACTGTCTAAAGATTCCTCTATCTCAAATACAGGATGCATTTAAAATCAAACTCAATATTGCTGAAATTTTCAGTGCAAGTCCACATGCATTTTTCAACAGCCAGAGAAAATGGGAGCAACATTATCCATTAACAATGCTGAATTTGATATCTGTTTTTATTTTGGAAAAAAGAGAAAAAGAATTCCAGTCATTTTTGAAAGACTTTGATCTCATCTAGTGTATCTTATAAAGTAGCATCTCCTGGAGTCTTGAGTGACTGACTGCTCATCCTTGTTTGGGAGTCTGAAAGGCAGCAAAGTTACCATCTCCACCCCTTTGCCCACTTTAGCTCTGCAGTACAAGGCATCAGCAACTGCTACTGCAGGGCTGCTAACAACATGGAGGGCCCTTGATGAGACTGAAAGGCATAAGGTTAATGGGTTTGCAGACTAACAAGCCAAATTATTGGGAAAATTTATGGAAGACTGAAGTCGGCACTGAACTGTGGTGAGAAGTAGGGGAAGCAGCTGACATTCGGCAGCAGCAAGCCTGCAGTGGCATCCAAGCTCTGGTCACTTGTTGCTGCTGTCCCGCTTGATCGTGCTATCCTCTCTGCCCTTGTGCAAGCGCTTCCTCTCCTAGAGTGAAATACTACAAATAAACAGCCAAACCCAAGAAATGTCAGAAAACACCTGTGGTCTCATCAAACCAGCGTAAGTAAATGTCAATATGCCATTTTACCTAAGAATTTTCTTTTCTTTTTCAAATAGCATTTTCAAGTTTTATAGTATAGCATATATTTAGTAAGTAAGCATTAGTAAGTACACAGTTCGGTGATTTTTCATATACCAGCAACATCACTGCAGCCAGAGACTAAATTGGAGAACAGGACATAGCAGCACTGTCCACAGGTCATTTGAACCTATTTACAGTCTCTAAACTTCCCCAGTCTTGCATCCTGACTCCATCAAGAAACACCAAGTTTGGTTTTTATATAAAGCACACAGTGTGCATTCTTTGGACTATCATTTGCTCAACCCCATGGTTGAGAGAAAAATCAATAGAGTTGTGTGGAGCTGTAGACTGGTAACTTCTTTGCTGCAAGATGTTCTGTTCTTGCATGCTTTCTAATATAGTTCACAAAGTAAAATGATAGGCAGATGCACTGACCTCATCTTTCTCTTCCTACTATATATAAATATATTTAAATAATATATAAATGATACCTAAAACTGTATGCTTTACATTTTAATTTTTAAATAATATGTAACCATACACATATCATTTTATATTTGTGGTTCAACTCATGTCATATCATTGATGTGTTTTCTACTTTGGTATCATTTTATTCCATATTGAATGGAGCTCATGGCTTCATTGAACACTCTGTTATCTTTCTGAGTCTTTGGAGTCTTTCTGTGTCGACTGCATGCTATGTCTCACCTTTGAGTCAATCGATGCAGAACCTTGCCAGTATTTTATTATAGTGGAAAATATCCATAATAAGAGATAACACAAAGGATTAACATTTATTTATGCACCTCTAGTATTTACTACTTGGAAAATGTTTGTGGAATATATGACTAAATTGGGTGAGCCTTTCTCTGGGGTCCATCTATTTTTGGCATCTGGTTCAGAATCACTGGAGATGGTAAAGTGTGCCTTTTCTGCCTGCACTGCTTGCCTTCTGCACTTGCAAAATGGTCCTTGCTCTGCTGACAAGGACACTTACCAGAATCCAACAGGCTCTGCATGGGTCCAGATCAAATTCCTTTCACAAACCAAGAAACACAGGAACCTATCTGGAGAGGAATATTGAATCCCCCATCCCTAAGGACTGAGGCCACCAGAGGACCAGATGCAACCCAAATGGAATCCCATTCCTTGCTTTTTGTGCCCCCAAACTCAAAATCAAGAAAAGAAAAGCAGAAAGTAGAGGAGAAGAAAGGAAAGAAAGATATAAATGAGGAAGAAGCAGCTAAGAGATGGCATGGAGTGTTAAGCAGGTGACAGTAATAAAAGGGTTTCTATCCCACTCATAAAACAGACATAAAATCAAATGATCCACAGGGAGAGACTGACTTTGGCTACCATGGTCTGCCAGCTCTGGTACTGCTGCCTCCCATGGTGGCTTTAAACTGTCAAGGAAGGACTGCTTTGTCTCAAACTTAGCCTAGAATCCTCTGACTGTTACTAATAAGTGTTTCCTGAGCCCTGTTAATGTGTCTCCAGGCCCACAATTGTCTGTAATTCCTAACTCAATCACTGTAAGTAAGAGGTATGGGCAGAACTCAGACAACTGTGTGGCTTCCCTAGTAAAATCAAATTACTGCTTTCCAAAATCGTTTGTGCTAATTTTGTGTTAAATTGCATATTACCAACTCAAACATGCAACAAAATGTATTGTATATTAACATTATTTTTAAAGATCTTCTTTAATGCATATTAAAGAGTGCTTCTCTTTCAAAAGAAAATAGTAGGGTAGTGGCATCTAGGGGTGTGGCTCAGAGGTGGAGTGTGCTTTCCACTCAAGTGTGAGGCCCTGGTCCTGAATTTATCACAGGTGAGAAAGGAGGGAGAGGGAGGAGGAAGGGAGAGAGAGAGAGAGAGAGAGAGAGAGAGAGAGAGAGAGAGAGAGAGAGAGAGATCAAAGCTCGGGGATTCTAGGAATTTGCTACAGAGCCTGTCTGTTCAAATGTAAAGACCGATGGAGTTCCTAAGGAAAGTAGTCTTTATCTAAAATGTTTACATTTATTTTATTTTATTATTTGTGTGTGGTGTGTCCACTTTCACCACAATGTGTTTGAAGGAATCAAAGGACAACTTGTGGGAGTCAGTTCTTCCTCTACCATGTGGATTCCAGGGATTAAACTCAGGTTGCCATGTTAAGTCACAAGTGCCTTTATCCTCTAACCCATCTCACCTGCCCTTGAACTTTATTTCTAAAGAAATTTAATTCACTTTAAAAAAAAAAACATTGCTTATTTATACTTTACAACAATAAAGCTCATCTCATCAATAATCTTAAAGGCTGTTGGTCTTGCTCTATGATAAGGTCTCTTTAGCCAATTTTATCATTGAAACAGGGAACTCTTAAATGCAACCCCTTTGTTACATCATTTCACTATGCTTTCACAGTAAAATAACTAATGAAAATAGAAAATATAACATTGTACCTCCTCATGTCTAGTGTTCCTGGAAAAAAAAATACATTGTAGAAAAATTATCCACTTACCTACCATGGAATAGAAGACTTCAAAAGAAGAGTCAGAACAATTTAGCATGAAATGGAAAATTAAATTATTCTAGAAATGGAGATATTCTAAGATATCAATAAATAGTGCCTAATGTGAACATAAAGTTAACTCATTTCTATACAAAGACTGAATTACTGTTGTAGGAGGTCCTTCTGTATTTGTGTTGTTTTCATTGGTTGAATAAAGAAACTGCCTTGGCCTTTTGATAGGGTAGAACTATCAGATAGGTGGGTGGGGGAGAGAACTAAATGCTGGGAGAAAGAAGAGAGGCAGAGAGAGCTGCCATGGAGTCACCAGAGTCAGACATGCTGAATCTTTCCCAGTAAGCCACGACCTCGTGGTGCTACACAGATTATTAGAAATGGGTTGAATCAAGATGTGAGAGTTAGCCAATAAGAGGCTAGAAATAATGGGCCAGGCAGTAATTTAATTAATACAATTTCTGTGTGGTTATTTTGGGGCTTAAGCTAGCCGGACACCGGCTCCTCTTACTACAAGTTACCTTTTGTTTAACATATACTTTTTTTAATCACAATGTTTCAGCCCAGGCCCAAGAGGTGAACTTAAACAATATAATGGGTTTGTGTCATTTGTGAGTCTTCAGGGTGAGGTGGGGAAGTACTCTATGACCTTGTAAGAGTTGGCTAGCTCTCTGCAACTCCCATAACCCCTTTCCAGATTTGTGTACATAGAAAAAGATATAGATAGGAACTAAAGCCATGACCTCACCCTTCAAGTAACTGCCCTTCTCCATTTTCCATTCTTAATTTATTCTGTTTAAAATGCTGTAGAAATCTTTCGTCCCAATAAAAGGCAGAATGTAAACTAATATATTTACATGTTTCAGGTATTCACTTGGCTATCATTTATTTGGATCATTCATCATTTGAATCAATGATGCATTTATTCATTTTGATCACTTATCTGGTTCAGATATTGGCAGTGAACTGGGCTTGACATGTTTCCCATTCATTCATTCATCCATCCATCCACTCAACACTTACATATTATATTGTCTTGTAAGAAGCCAGGGTTTCAAACACAGAAAGACAAACACAGTATGTACTCATTCATAAGTGGATACTAGATGTAAAGCAAACGATAACTTAAGAGGGACGCATGGGTCACCCTGGGAAGGGGAAATAGATTAGATCACCTGGGTAAACTGTGGGGGGCTGGGGATGAGAGGAGGGGATGGGGGATGACAATAGGAGGGAATGGGATGGTCGAATTTAGGGAGGGATAGAAGAGAACAATGAAAGAGATATCTTGATAGAGAGATCCAGAATGGGGTTAGGGAGAAACCTGGTGCTAGAGAAATTCCCAAGAATCCACACGGATGACCCCAGCTAAGATTTCAAGCAATAGTGAAGAGAGTGACTGATTTGCCTCCTCCTGTATTCCGATGGTTTTAATGTTGGCATTAAAATGTTGGAACTGTGAATTTTCCTCTTAAAGCTGCTTTTAAAATGTCCCAGCGATCTTGTTGTATTATATTTTTATTTAATTCCATACATCAAAAGAACCCAACAGAAGTTGAAAGAATATTCTTCCCCACACCAAAGACTATTCATCCTATTCAGCAATCCATGGAATTTGGAATTTTTTCTAAAATAGGCCACATATTGGACATAAATCAACCTCAATAAATGCATAAAACTTGAAATAATTCCATGTATTCTATCTGACCATATTCCAGTAAAACAATGTTTTTCTTATTTTTCCTTTACCTGCAATCTCTCTAGGATTATATGTGTGTATATGTGGCTATCTATCCCTGTATCTCTGGAATGATGCCAACTTCATCAGTGTGTATGATTTTTATAATATGCCTGAAATTTTTTATACACGTACACACATATATTTCATTATTTCTTTTATTTTTGAAATGATAATATAATTATGTCACCCACCCTCTTTTCCCTCCCTCCAAACCATCCCATATTTCCTTCCTTGTTCTCTTTCAAACTCACGGCTTTCTTTTATCATTAAATGTTGTTACTTGTATATATGTACATGTATACATATGTATTTCTAAATATAACCTGTTCATCCTATATAATGTTACTTGTATATATGTTTTTGTGACTGACCATTCAGTAGTAGATAACCAGTTGGTGTCCTCTTCCTTAGGGAAGACCATCTCTCCCACCCCAAGTATTCTTTTCATATCAACACACTGCCACTAAATTATATGTCTTAAATTATGTAGCAAGAAAGTAGTCAGATGGCTACATGTGGTATATAATTTTATGTGTTCAAATGATTTCACCCAACAATGTAGTAAATTCAAAAGAACTTTATAACTACAAATGGTCATGCAAGTGAATGGTATTATTATGTTGATAGGTAAACTTAGGCTTTGGTGTAGCATTTTTTAAAGAAAATAAAAACAGTGTAACCAATACTAATTCATTATTCTATTAAATTGTAGATAGTAATTATCCTTCCTTTAATTTTTTTGCACTGAGAAACACAAATGTTTGTTTTTAAACCCCAATTTTGTGATTATGTATAAAACACTACTTAATAATGTATTTCATGATAAATTTTTAGAAGTTGTAATTTTAAGACTTGAGGTGACTCTCCCAATGTGTCTTATTCGGGCAAGACAAGACCTTAGACCAAAGGGCTGTCTTCATTAAAGCTGGTGGTGGGACACTCAAAGAAGGTGGATCTTTTTGTGTATTGTGAAGTTTTGAATGACTATCAAAGAAGTGAATGAGGTCCCAAATACTGAATTAAAATGGGAGTTTTGTGTTCTGTAACTGTTAATTTTGCAACTGCTTCCTTTGACTTAAAAACCTCATCTCTTTGTAACTAGAATAGGCTTTGAAGAAACAAATTTTTAAGAGCTTTATACAGGCAATAAAAATGTTGTAATCTCCTATGGCATAGATCTGATTCATAAGGCAACATAACTTTATACACATCAATATTTGCAACCAACCAGGTTAGTAAGTAAGAAGTTCAGACTTCAAAGGAAAGAACAGCAACACAACTTTTTTTTACAGGAGCCATTGACTAAAACAACCTTTTTTGGCCCTGTGGTTGAATCAGTTCAGGTGTATGCAAGTGGGATCTGTGTAATAACTGTTCTCCTACCCCAAATTTCTTTTGTAGAAGTCACCACCTCACTGCCATTGTGATTTTTTTAAAAAATATGTATATTATTTATTTATTTGCTCTTTGTGTGTATATGTGTATGCACATGTGTGCTCTTTGTGTGTATATGTGTATGCACATGTGTATGCTACAGCACATATGATGGATGAGAGGAGCACTTCTCAGTGTCAGTTTTCTTATTCCATCAGGAGAGTACCAGGAAGAGCTGAGCTCAAACTCAGGTTGTTATGCTTGGAGGCAAGCATCTTTACTGGTTAAACCATTTCATCAGGCCCTGCTTCTTAACAAAATAACAATAAAATAATCTGTAAAGGTTTATGTTTGATAGTGATCTCTAGCCAGTCTTTGAGACCTCAATAAATTTACAAGGTTAACATGAGACACCCACTTTAAAAAGAAACAGTAGAATGTGATTGTTAGGAACATTGGTTATGAACTCAGACAAACCCGTCTTCAAAAAAAGTTTGTCTTGTTGTAGATTGGTATATATTTGGGCAAATTGTTTATTCAGTATTTATGCACCTCATTTACTGCCTATGTAAAATAGAAAAGAAATATACTTCCCGAGTTATTTTATGAGTTAAGTAGAGTTACTTTTCTTAAGTCTTTTCCTAATGTTGTGATAAAACACCATGACAAAAGTAAGTTAAGGGAGAAATGGTTTATTTTGGTTTGAGGTTACTACACATGACAAAGAGTACATGCAACAGGATCTGGAGGCAGTTGGTAGCATAGCATCCATATCCAAGAAGCAGAGAGCAATGAATGTTAGTGTCCAGTTACCTCAACCCCTCCTCATGCAGTCCTAGTCCAGTCACGTCAGCCACAGTGGTCAAGCCTTCCCATCACTAGTAACCTCATCGAGTTAATTTCCCACAAGCATGCTGTGGTGCCCATCTTCCAGGTCATGCTAGAGCCAAACAAGTTGAAAATTAAGATTAACCACCATGAATGCACTTACTACAGCATCCAATACATTGTAAGTGTTTAAAGCATTGACAAAACACTTATTGAATAACTACTATAAACCAGATGAAACACAAATGTAATTTATACATGTATACCTCCAAATAACAGAGCACACCCACATTCCACATCCCATGAAAATGTATAATTAGAGTTTGTAAGCACTTTCAACCACTGGCATATTAGTAAACAAAAAACACCATTGCACGGTGCAGAGTCTGTTTACTTGACAAAATGTAGATAATGCAGCTGCTTCATACAATAGGCAAAGGGGTGGAGTGCTCATTGCAAGGTGAACTGAGTTCAGAGACTATCTTTAGTTAGAATGTGGCATCATTTAAAAATTTTGAATTATGTGATTCACACATTTTCAATAACGTTGGTTTGTTTACCTAAGAAAACCTGGGGAATCCAATAAATTTTCTCATTCTTCTTGACTACATTTATCCAACACAACTTAAAGCCATAAAGCAACCAATTTCAAAATCTGTAACATCTAAATGGTTACCTGGGTCAAAATATAGTCTTGGACCAGAATAATCACATGCTGTAAAATGTAATTGATGTTACAGTGAAGGCCAACAAGGTGAGTCTTCATTCTGTCTGCAGACATTAGCATTACGAAAAGGTTCCTTGTGTCAATTGCATAGTTAGTGAAATGCCATTATGCCCACCTTCTCATGTGTTCTTGGGGCTGTGATTATATGACACTGGACATACACATGAATATTTAAAATCTCAATCACTTCTCCAGATGTTCCCAAATATCATTGTGCTTGGCCTATGGACAGAACGCCTGGACTTTAACTTTTCATTTCATTTTCTTGCACATGCTATTCTCTTAACTACACAACCTGTTTGGAAGTTCTTTCCTACCACTTACCATTGAGACTATATCCAAAATAATGAAATACAAAAGGGCTTACCATGAAGACATGTTTCCTCTGTTGAAAGATGCCAGTCTGCTAGGTCATACACAGATGCTAGCTGTGAACATAATCAGAGAGTGAAACAGTAATTCGGTTCAAGAAATAAAGTCATCTCCATGTTTGGGTGTATAGAAAGCCTACACATTGGTATTGGTGAATTACAATTAATGAAAAAGGGGGCATTGACTAGGAAGACGCAGATAGTGACATCAGAAATCCTGGGGTTTTTCATCTCCTTTTCTAAAAACACCATGACCCTTAGAGATTCTCAGAGACTAAATCGTCCTGTTTTGTCCTGGGATTCACACAAAGTCCTCTGTCCCAGGAATCCTTCAGTCCCAAGCACATAGACAATTGATAGCCCAGGTTCTCATGTAGGGTAGCGTTCCCTTCCTCAGGGAGTTGCGCTACACAGCAATGCCTAAGTGAAGCATCTAGTTTATCCGGATAGATGAAGATTGCCAAATGGGAACTATTACCATCTTCGAAGATCTCATTCACATTTCCCTTTCTGTTTCCTCTCAGAGTACAGACTTGTCCTTTTCCATTTCATTCAACACAATCAACACTTTGCTAGCACTGTGTTAGTCACGCTAATTGATTCCATCTCATCCTGAAAGTGCATTCCCATACTACATTCCCCAGCCTCGACACGGTGGCCACGCCTTACATCATCTGCTCTGGAATCTCCACGCTGACTTTTTTGTTTTCTGTCGAGCAGACCTGCCATGCGGCACCAGTTCAGAATCAGAATGAAAGCAACACCCGCTGTGGACCCTCAGCAGTCCTTGGGAAGCAGAATATTCATTCATAAACAAACTGAAAAATAAGAGAGGCTCTCACAAACCAAAGTATTGAAACCAAGTTATCTAAGAACTCCTGTTTCTATCACAGATGTCACTGTACACGGCAGACACATGGCTTGCTGTGTTTTCGGAGGTCAGCTTGTTATACTTCCTTCACAAAAAAAATCTTCCAATATTCCTAGAGTAGCATACTCTCTCCACTTCCCTAGCTCCATTTTCGTTTTTGATTCTCCAGGTCCTAGTTTCTCTACTGCTGTATAGACATATCCACAGACCATGTCTAGTTTCAGCACTTGGTCCAGCTCCAAATTCAAAGAACATCCCCTCAAATACTTCAGATTTCTCCTTCTACTTTATTCTACTCCTAAAATTTTTTGATTTCTTGTGCCTTCTGCACCATCCAAATCATAGTCCTTCCAACACCCCCAATCTTAGATGGTGGGCACATGTCATCCTTTCTTCCTCTCCTTCTCAACCTGGGATCCGATCTGTGCAGAAGATCTTCCCAGTGGGTACCTTTAATGTCTAACGTAGTTGTACAATGTTGGCACGGCCATTCTCTCAGGATGTTGACAGCAACAGGGAGAACCGGATTTTAAATAACACTTACTGACATGGTAGTAAAATCATGTTTTTATTTTTTCTGTTTCATCTTCTGCCTTGATTATTTATTTAATAAGATGGGTATAAGAATTATATTTGTGTCGGTGCCAGTAAAATGGCTCAGGAGGTAGTAGGCACCTGTTGTCACCTCTGGCAGCCTGAGTCCAAACTCTGGTCCCATATAGGGGAAAGAGAAAACTGATTCTTACAAGTTGTTCTCTCTCCACTGTGAGAATTAATGAGGTAAAACAAAAACAACAAAATCTACAGATCCACTAATTTGTTTACCTTAGCATTCCTAACATTTCTGAAGATGGCCTACATCCCTTCCACAAATTCTTCACAAGAAAAGAGTTGTGTGAATTCTTGACTACATGTCTCCAGTATTTTGTGTTGGGCTTTGTTAGGCTCTCCACTTTCATTACTGCACTGATTCTAGAAGATTCAGGTGATTCCCAGTGAGAAGATCTGCCCTGGGGTCAGCACTCACATACCAGAGATCTACAGAGAAGAGAGTCCTGGGGGCTTTCAGAACCACTCTGGAGGTGGGAGACAATGCACCATGCTGGCCTCCCACTTTTAAGCCATGACTAATCAACACGTCAGAGTTTATCTAGGTCTAAGTGCACTTAAGCCTGACCTTGGGGACATTGAGTCAGTTCCCAGCAGGTGTCGCTTTCAGGAAATCTTCCTGAAATCTGCCCTTTGATCAATTTTTAAATTACCCAGGTTTATGGTCCTCACGAATTTGAGTGACACTGCCCACTGGATCCCTGAGAACAGCTGCTGTATTGTAAGCATTTGTGCTAGAGTGGATGTTATGGAAGAACTCAGATGCTGGTTGATGACTTAATGGTTAAAAGTGCTCCCCTCTCTTCCAGAGAACCTGAATTCAGTTCTTACCTCTTAACTGCCTGTTTAACTCCAGTTCCAGGGAATCTGACAACCTCTTCTTGTTTCTATAGGCACCAATGCACATGACATTCACTCACATAGACACAAACATACTTATAAATAAAATAAACAGATAAATGAATAAATAAAAATCATGCCAGACAATGGTGGTGCACACCTTTAATCCCAGTACTCAGGGAGGCAGAGGCAGGCAGATTTCTCTGAGTTCGAAGCTAGTCTGGTCTCCAGAGCAAGTTCCAGGACAGTCAACGCTACACTGAGAAACCCTGTGTTGAAAAATCAAATGATAATAGTAGTAATAATAAAGAAACCTAGAAAAAAAGAAAGAAAGAAATCACCTCTCTGTGTAATCCTCATGGACAAATCTGATCACTGAAAATCTGAGACAGCTGTTGCTCAAGAGCAGCTTGCTGCTGGCCCAGGGCTAACCTAACTTCTCTGTCCCTGGTCGACATCTGTGCGGTGCTTTCAGGATTGCAGTGAGAATTAATGAAATTCAACACAACACATGCTCCACAGTGTGTTACAGTGAGTGCTCAGTCGTGGTGTCCACTGTTAGTCTAACTGGCACCATTAAATATTACAAGGAATTAAGAGTCTATCAGATCAGTTCTCCATTGCGTGTGCACATCTCTGTGATTTCAGTGTATGCCCACATGCATTTTCTGGCAGGAGTACTATTCCAGATTGAATTCATACATCGTCTTTAAAGTATCTTTATTAAACTACCTAGGAAAGAGTTTGTTTTTGTTTGTCTGCTTGCTTTTTTTGTTATTTTTTTTCTTTTTAAAGGGAAGGAAAGGCAACACACATTTGTGTCTCTGTGAAAATTTTAGAACTCCTCTGTGCCTTTTTCATAACTTGTCTACAAAGTCTTACTATTTCCATCATACAAAGTAAACAGACTCATATAATTAAGAGAACAAAATCAAATGCCCTCTGAGTAATTCTAAATCGCCCTTCACTCCCCCTCCGGTGGGGGTGGTCTAAAACACTTTTCTCTTTGTTCAGTTTTCTCCCTAAAATGCATGACCATGAAGAAGCTCCCTCACTCCTCTGATCTGTCATATTCAAAGCTGTAAAACAAGGAGACTGTGTTGGATCCCATTTAGGAAACTTTTCAAAAACTATAAGTTTAAAATCAGGTACAGTAAAATATCAATAAAAATCAATGGCATCAAGAACAAAAGGAATTTCCACTTTTCTGTTCCCAGCCAATGTGTTTTCATCTTGAAACCATGAAGGGAATAAGGGAAGAACAGAATACCCTACTGGTTCTTGCCCTAATGTACTTTTTGAATGCTTGCTCTTTTAATTTTTTTTTTACATTTAGTTAGTGTTTGCGTGTGCACAATACTCAGTGAACAAGTGGAGATCAGAGGCAACTTTTAGGATTTGACTCTTTCTTTCTACCACATGGGTTCCAGGGATGGAACTCAGGTTGTTGATGTTGGTGGTGAGCAACTTCACTGCCGAGCCAATTCATCAACCCTATAGTGTTTGCTTTTGAGTTGACTTCGGAGATACAATGCTCAGAAGGCCAGTGCTCATCTCTCCCTCCAAGTTTTCTGTATGTTGATAGTTTAATTTCACCCAAGAGAATATACCCTCTTTACTGCTTTGAAACCAAATGGTGCCTTCCTTCTCCAGTCTTCCTTCCTGAGTATGAGGGCCAACAGGAATTCACTAAGGGTCCAGAACAATGTCTAGAAGGGTACACCAAGAGTTATTGCCACAGGAGGAATAGCCAAACTATAGGGGAAATTTTGTGTAGATCAATCTTTAGCTTCCTGTGAAAGTATTTCTTTCTCTCTGCTATCTCTTCCATTTGTTCATCAACCCTAATAGTCCTTAAGAGCCAAGCCACAGAACTTCTTAAGACACCACCCCCAGTGGCTGCCTCTCATTCCTCCTGTTGAGTTATCTTCCCACTTCTTCAGAAAATCTAATGCAATGCAAAGAATAGGGAACATGCCTGGAATTCAGCACTCTGGAGGCAGAGGAAGGAGGATGCCAAGTTCAGCTCTAGCCTAGGCTTAATAGTAAGACCCATTCTCAAAAAAATATTTGATTTAATTGTCTATTTGCCTGTCATTTGTTTCACTTTACACCTCTTTACATATAATAAGCACATGTACTCAGAAGTGGTAGGTAGCAGCCACTCTCCTCTGTTCTCCTGCTGTTCTGTGCTGCTTATATGCCAACTTACATACATAAACCTAGTAGAAAAATATAAATTAGCATTTCAAGAAGGAAAATACACTGTGTTTTATTCAAGTCTAATGGATGTAGCCCAACTCATAGATAGATAAATCAAATATTTACCTTATAAAATTATTCATGGAGAAATTCTGTTATGACCAAATAACTCTATTGAATTTTAATATCAATTTATATAGATATTAATATATAGCCCTTTAAGGAATGATCTTTCCCACTAGCATCTAAAAGGACAATATTTGATTTCTTTTCCACTGTATCCCCTAGTGCCTGGTCTAGAGTTAGTGTTTAAGAAGAATATTGAAAGTATTTGTTAAATAAATAAATAAGTACACAAGAATAGGAATGAAGAATTGTATCTGTTACTCAAATAAGGGAGCACCATATGTTGCCAGCCCCTGCTACTTATCACAGATGACCTTAGAAAGCTGTAAGCTAGTGAAACAAAACTGTTCAAATATCTCTTTATTTTGGTTTTGGTTCAGTGTGAGGCTATACAAGATAATAGCCACTGCTTGTCAGTTATTCAGGCTGAGGACCACAGCCATGATTATCAAAGACAAAGAAGTGTAGTGGACCTGGGCTGTTTGTTCACTTACCTAAAGGTGATGGTTTATTTTCTAATTCTGACCTTCAGATTATATAGGAACAATCAGCTCTGAGCAGTAGGAATTTTGCTGCATTAAATTGATGAGCAGTAGTTGATAGAATACTGTACTATGTTGTCAGGTTCCAGAAAGAGAAAAGCAAGTGCCAGCCAGAAATTTCTATAGACAATACCAAATGATACAAAGTAGATCTGGAAGTGAAGAATTCACTTAGGAAAACCAGTTTGAGAGAGGATCAAAAAATCTTGTCTGAGACCAGATAGATGACATTAATATGCCATTTTTTTCCATGATTATAAACATGGTTACTGTCCTAGCTTACAGTAAAATGTGCAAGGTACATTATTGGTGGGGTAGACAGTGGGAATCCTCAAAGCTATATCTGAGAAGAGCAGGTTGCATCTAGCTTATAAGCAATGCTGCAAGGAAAAGTCTGACTTAACTGTAGCCTGTGATGGCGCATCAGAAATTCTAGCACTTGGTAGACAAGGGGAGAGCCACAAGTTCAATACCAGCCTGGTCAATCAACATAGTGAGTTCTAGACCAGCCATAGCCTAGTCCTGCAAAGTCCTACCTAAAACAGAACAAAATAAGCAGATCAAAACAAAATCTAAATTCTGACTTAAGAAGTGACGTCAAGGCTCACAGTGTTTGTGCTTTAAATAAGTATCTTTCCTCTCTTTGCGAGTTACTGGGCCTTAAAAGTCTAGGCACATTTTGAATGGTCTCAGAGCAGGACGATGAGATTCTTGACTTCCACATTTAAACTACTTTCTGTCTGTTTCTATGAGGAAATGTGAAGGAAAACCTGATGAACTTTAAGTCTGGAAGATTGTCCCGATGAATTGAAAGCAGGGATTCCAAAATTCAGAATTCTCTTTCCAGTCATTACAATGAAAGAATATTCTTCTGCTACTGATCAGTTTGCTATTGTAATAAGTCTGTAATTTACAATTGCAATAGAGAGATAAGTATTAATCATTGAGGAATGCACAAGAGCAAATCATCAACCAGTGCTGTGTGCCACTGACCCGTGAATTCTGTGATAAAAGATGATGACCAGGCTGTGTCCTCCTTAGCGTGATCCTCACTCCTCCAGGTACTTGGCACACACTGAAGGTGGGAAGAAGAAACAAATGAATGAATGCATTTAGAGCAAAGCTCGCGTGTGTCCAAGCGGTGTATTCAACTACTCAAGGCTGAAACCAGAGTTACAGGAGGACCTAGACCAGCTTTAGAGGGGATTCCTCATCAGTTCCAACACTCATCTCACAGCTAACAGTTTTCCTAACCTCATAATGGGCTGATCCAAGGACAACTCTGAATGCATGCAACTGACTCCTGTTTTCCATCCATGGCCAGGACGAAACAAACGTTTTATATCACCAACCATGAGAGTCTAGTATGCACAGACAGAAAAGCCCACGTCTCCCAAGGGAGACACAGGGCTAGGATCAACCAGAGCCTCCAAGTGTGCTGTGAATACCAAAGGGAACTTTATGCTGTACAGAATGGAATTAGCTGAGTACTTTTCCTCTGAAACATATATAACTATTTCTTATTTACTTTCGTTTTGCCATCGTTTCTCTTTCTCATCCTGACATTGCTCCTATACTCCTTCACCATGTCTTTGGGCTTGTTTGGGTAGATATAGAAGCAGCTGATATTATACTAGGTACAACAGTCATTTTCTATCCCTCTCAGTAGTTTCTGTTTTGGGAACAAAGAATTGCACAGAAAATATGATACAGAACCACTCTACCATTTTTCCAGTCCCCACAAATGAATTGGACACTGGGGACACCAAGGTACAATGTTTCCCTGAGTTTCTTCAGGTAAGTTCTAGAGAAATGACATCTGGCAAGGCAAGCAAATTATGCTTTTCCAGTGTAACTTATATACAGCATTTCCGATGGCTGTAAAGTATTTCATCTTCAATGCAGTCCACAGGATTCTCAGTATCACAACTTCCCTTAAGAATGTCAATAGCTGAGATGGGACTGGACCCTTCTTGCCATTCCAGGTAGATCTAAACTACTTACAGACAGAACTCCACCCATAAATACTATTGCTTTACATTTTTAATCCACTGTAGCTTTATGTTTAAGAAAGTGGGAATTAGCTTATCTGAGAAGACTTGGAGACACTTATTCATGGTATTTACACAGGAAGGGCAGAGGGGAAATGAAGACACCAGGGCCTTTGTTTACTGACCTGCTTGGTCTGTCTGAGTAAAATGGCAATGAGAGTTATCAGTTTTAGAAAATATTGGAAAATAGGTCAAGTTCAACTGAGATCTGAGCATTCTTTTACATTTTTTTCTATAAAGGTTCATTCTGTAAATGGGAAAATTGTGAATTTTTGTTATTTAATCTTTGTCACACAAAAGAACCATTAAAAGATAAGAATAGCAAAAGATAATATTCTCATTAAAATATGCAAAAATATTTTCCTTTATAGTAGGAAAGATAAAAGACTAGTGTAAAAGCTCCCCTGAGTATCAGTATCTTATAAACTGCTCCAAACAGCTAAAAATGAAATGTTTACTTGTTCAGGTATTATTATGAATCATTAATTTGTTGCAGAGGTTACCCTGGGCTATTCAAGTTTGACTTCTTGGAACAAGGCCCAGCTTAAGTTTCTTTTTCTCATTTGGCTAATACAAATATTTTAAATGTGAAGCGGCATGGTAATAGCAAGGGACAATGGAAAACATTTAAAAGGCATGCTTGGTCCAGGTATAATCCCAGCACTGGAAGACAGAAAGGAGTAAAAACTGAGGACAGTCTAAACTTCATGGGCACATCCGAATCATTACAAAAACAAACCAAGAAAAGGAGATATTTAAAACAAAAGTTACTTTGTTTACAGGCTAATCCATGACCCTGAACTTTGAAACTTTGAACGTGTTTGCAAAGAAGCCTCTGTCTTTTTCCTCCAAACAGTAAAAACTTCTTGTTTGCCAAGAAGACAAGGTCAGAGAGGAAAGATCTATACAGTCCTAACCATGATCAAATGTGCTGAGTTACTGTTGTGAAATCCCCAAATTTTAAAGGTCAGAAAATTTCCTCAGATCACAAACAAGTGAGTTTTTAGTGAAGAGGTTTCTGTAATGACTCAAAAATGAAACATTTACCAAGGAAAGAATGGACTCCACATTCTTCTGAGGATGATGTAGAGCAGGGGATCTCAACCTATGGATTGAGACTCTTTGGGGGACATGAACGATCCTTTCACAGGGGTCTCCTAAAGCCATCAGAAAACACAGCTATTTGCATTATGGTTCATAATAGTAGTACAATTACAGTTATGAAGTAGCAATGAAAATTTTCTGGTTGGGAGTCACCATGCCATGAGGAACTGTATTAGAGGCCAGAAGCATTAGGAAGTGTGTGATCCATTGATACAGACCACTATTGTAATATTGTCCTGCATAAGTCTCACAATGAGGGCTAGAGGTGTAAGCATTTCCTGGAGTCTCATACCGGTTTTTTTTTTCACCTTGAGAACTGGGTTCCTGCTCTGTTCCCAATTTTCCCAGGGAAAGTAAAGTAATTTGTAGGTTACAGGTTCCCAACAGCTTCCCAGAGGCCCCCAACGTTAAGGTTCATAGAACCTGTCTGAGCTGAGCTTCTTAGTTCTGTCTTTTTTGCTTTCACTGCTACCCCAGGTTAGACTTTAGTTCCTTATATCGACCAGATGTACTCAAATTCTGGATACTCCTGCTTCAGCCTCTTGAAAACTTAGATAATAGAGATGTACCATCATGCCTGACTTTACTCTTATGAAGACTCATAATATCTTGCAAGTTTTTTTTTTTAAAGCAACCCACACATACACACATACCATACTGTAGTGGAAGATACATATAATAGGTAAATTCTGAATTCAATTATCTTAAAAACAAGATCACTCAATGCTATAACAAAAATAAGTAATGTGCTAGTTAGACTTTGTGGAATCCAATTAAGAGGAAAACTTAACAAACACGTTCCTTGAAGACGAGGACGCTTACATCCCGTCCTATGTTCATTTCTGTTGTTATGATAAATTATTCTGGCAAAAAGGAGCTTAGGGGTGAAAAGGTTTATTTTAGCTCCTCACTCCTGGCCGCAGTCCACTCCTGCAGGGAAGTCGAGGCAAGAGCTTGAGACAGCTAGTCGGCTACTTTGCATTCGCAGTCAAAAATAGAGAGAAATGGAGGCTTGCTAGTGCTCAGACTGTACCGTTCGGGGCCTGTCGCCTAGGGATGGTGTTGCTACAGTGGGATGGCTCTTCCCATAGTAATTAACTTAATTAAGACAATCACCCACGGGCCTACCCATGAGCCAACTCATATAGACAATCCCTTAAAACTCTCTTCCCAGCTGACTCTAGGTTGTGTCCGGTTTAAAAAAAAAAAAAATCTAACAATCGTAACACCTCATAGGAAATCCTGGCAGTGTATTTGCTAATTTTTGGCTGAGCATCATAAAAGTATCTTGGAGAAGTAGCATTATTTTTCCATCCCTCCACAACCACTGTAAGAAGTAGGTATATGTGTGCTATTTTACATAGAGTGCTGTTCAGTGGGTTTGGGGGATCATGCTCTAAACTGATCGGCTAGGTGGCAGAACCAAGCTTCTAGCCACCTATGAAGATACTGTTGTCCCTAATCCCTCTGAAGTGATGACATGCATTGTAGATGCTGAGAATTATCTCTGGAAATGAGGTCATATGTGGGCTAAGCAGAGTCCATGTGAGCATCCCTGAAGCTAAGTCTGGTATTCCACAGCTGTCACTTCTCTGTCCTTCCACATACATGTGTGAGTACACAAGAGATAGTTACTTTATGTCTGAAACAGGTTAGTTGGTGATCATGAACTCTGGGAGAAAATAGGGGCTGAATAAACTAGAAACTGAATAAAATCTTTCTGTAGTCATTTTGCTAGTTTTGAGTTATGTTAATTCTGATTAATCTGGAACTTCCCAGAGAGCTTTCTTCTCAATACTAGAAAGACAAAGAAGCAATTATGTTATTTATTGAAATGAACGTTTTAAAGCAAAACCAGAGAACTTAATAATTAATTTTAATATATAAGTGAGGGATTGGTTGTTCTTTATAATCCTTCTTGAGACCTTGAAAGGGGATTATTTTCAGCTCTTCTTCAAAGAAAAGTTGACTTTTCACTTTTTCCTTCATTTCCTGCATCACTGCGGACGACTGCACATCTGCCCAACAGCATCCTAAACAGCCTGTGTTCCCTGCACTGTATCACTGTTGCCCCATCTCGGGCAATCCTCTCATCCACTAGAAATAATGTTCATTTTAATGTTTTGAAAGTTTCATTAGAATCTGTACGTGGAAGCTTCTCTATTCTGCACTGCCATAGGCCCAAAGTAGCTTCCTTATTAACAAGTGGCAATAAAATATATTCACAACATACAGAGGGGAAGCCCACATCAAGAATCACCATTGTAGAGCAAAAGTTCAGATCATATCTCCTCGATACACAACAAACAGTTCCTAGCAGCCAGGCTCTACGTACCAGTTCCAATTGCTCGATTCTAGGTAGCCTACTCCATAACCTGGCAAAATACATATCATTATCTCTGTTTCTCAATACGGAAAGGAGGATTCTGGAGGTCTTAACAGTTCACTCCATAACATACAAGGTTCAACAGAGCTAGGGATTGTTTTCTTTGAACCACAAAGCAATATCCAGCATGGTGAGTTAGTGGAGAGATAAGAGTTATTAAGAGAACAAAGCAACCAAGTGTTGTGCTCAGAGACACTAAGGGGAACTGATTAGGGTGAATATAAGACATTTCTGGCAGGTGTAAGTCAGGAGAAGGGATGAGAATAGAGAGTCGTAGACAGATGTTTCCCAATCATTTTTCAGACAGATTATACAAGCAGATCAATTTCCTATTTATGCTAGGTTCTTTACCCAACGTGGGAAACCGCAAATATAATTGTCCAATCTGTCCAATTGTTACCACACCTTGGAAATATCTACAAGGAACAAAGAATGTCTGTCTATCTTGGTTTGAAAATAAACTACAGATCAAAGTTTTTCTGTTTTCTGTTGTCTGGACCACCAGACAAATCATAAGAAAGTCATTGAAGCAGGAGTGACTGGCTTTCTAGGAAAGGTCCTTTAAATGAGTGTGGTAAATGGAAACTTCAAAGACACAACTAGTGCAGAAACGCCCAACAAGAAAAAATTGTTACAATTATTTACTAAAATTTGACATGAATGCTCAAAGTCTAGATTGCATGTAGCCGAGTCCTCAGAGCCTACAAGTGCCTGAAGATGCCCCACAGTAGACAAAAACCTCTGTGTTATTTTTTAAGAAGTGAACTTTCTAAGGAGAATTGATGGTGCCGAATGAAGACAGGGATGTGCAATGGGTTCCACTGTTCGCATTGGGTAGTTCCAGCCCTAGAAACCTCTAAACCCCTAGCTCATGACCTCCCTCTCTTTTCTTATCACTCATATTTCTCTGCAGGATTATAGATGCATGCATCTGATGCCAGTAGGACCAGCCTTCCAGTCCTTCCATTCTTTAGCATCCCCCACCTACATTATTAGGAAGCCCTCCTCTTGTCACAATTGACTGAGGCTCAGGCTATAATTCTTAGGCTTCATTTATTAAAGTAGAATCAATGAGATAAAGAAGAGACAGAGTGAGCCATTTCCTCATTAATCATTGCCTCATTCAAAGGTCAACACATATTTGTGACTGACTTTAGAAGTGCTCCGCGTCACCCTGGGAAGTGGAACACTAAAGAAAATCAAACCTTTTCAATCCCCGACCTTGGGGAAAGCAGACTTTTGTGAAGGAGAAGAGACTTAGATTAATAATTAAAAGAATCATGTAAACATGACAGTTGGCAATTATCAATCAGAAGAGAAATTAGGTAGGGCAATAGTCAGTGGCGAAGGGGTAATATTTTATGCCACAGGGTCAGGGTGTGTGGCAATCTGTATCCACAGTTGGAATGGATTGGCTGTTCATCAAGCTGGTATGGTGTGAGATAGAAGATGGAAACCACAGAGTCCATGACCTTCAGGAGCTCACAGCTCACGCAAGATCCTCACCACCTGCTTCCTTAAGCAGACAGATTTGACATCTTGGGGCATATTGCTATAGTAATGCACACAGTGACCAATCTGAACAGACCGCAAGTATGCCAAGACTCATGTGCTTTCCATAAAATAATTCTCACTTCATGTAAACATTTCATCTGATGAGTAACTCTGTTTTCCACCAACATCATTCATAGCTGAGAGCTTTCTTAATGCTACGACTACTTGTTTTCCTAATTGGTTGCCAGGGATTGTTTGGGCCCTTATTGAGATGTATTTGCTTAGTTCCTCCACAGCAACTTGGCTGGTTTCTTGCTGTACTGGCAAATGCTGTCTCCTGTACTGAAAAATTTGTTCTTTCTGAAAAATGTGGACTGTCCCTGGATGGGTTTCATTAAAATTTAAGATTTAAAAAATACAGACTTTTAAAGTGACAACAGAAGAGAACTTATTATTGACCAGATTTTCATAAATGTAGGTCACATCCTGGATAGTGTGCCATTTTATCCCATTTCTATGGTGGCTTTGTCAAGATACCAGGCTCAGAATTTCTTTATTCACCAAGAACACAGAGAGAAGCTCAATTATGGATAAAAACCTAGCTTGTTTTTCTTCACTGTGATTTTAATACAAATACGTGTCCCCAGCCTTATAAAGGTTGTAATAACAGCACATTGTTAGCAAGATAACTCAGTCATGTAACTAAAAGCACTGGGCAAGAAGTCTTTGTTTTCCTGGACTTGGAGCCTTTTTGCTAGGGGTGAGATGCGATCACACAGTTATTTCTGTGCAGGAGACACAGACTTGTTCCTTTCTCTGCTCAGTCTCTAGGCTCCTTCTCCCAGCTCACAGTCCCACCATCAGTTTCTCTCCCTCTCCATCCTTATGAGATGATGCAGAAGAGGCTGAGATAGAACACAGGGGGCACCGCTGTAGTTCATAGCTACACTTTGTGTTGCAGGGAAGAGCTGAATTTGTAGCCTTCCTTGATCAGTTTGTTTCTGTCAAAGAAGTGGAAGAAGCTAGAGCTGTGGACCCTCGATGGTGATCAATTGCATTGCTGCTGTTTTGAACAGGCTGCCATCTTGCAGAAGACACTTCCTCCCAAGCATACCCTCCAGATAAACGTGCTGGTTTGCACTGTAGGCCGGTGGTAGCCAATGCCTTATTTCCTAACTGCTTTGAAAAGTGGATCTGGCCAGTTCTTCCTGCTCTGTATTGGTGAAATCTCACACCACAGTTTGAATTCTGTGATTATTATTATTTTTATTATTTCTTTCTATATTAAGTAATTTGTCATAAGTTTTCTTTTCTCCACATGTTGGAGCCATTTACCTTGGTAAAGTTTTCACCTTTACCACATTTTTATGTACCAGCTCCCACTGCTATGACCGTGTCAGCATCAGGGGTAAATGACAGACAGGAATTCTGCTATCAAAGTTACTTCCAAAGGCCACGAAAGTCAATCACTGGATAAGATCAAGAGCTCAGTTCTAAATATAAACTCTTTCTTAGCACTCGGAAGTAATAAATTCTGTCAAACTCAAGCTCTACCCTAAGATTCCCCATAGGAGCTCTGCGTCTTCCTAAATATTCCTTTTCTGAGGACTCATTCAAGGTGAAGTTCATCTCATTGAATGCTAAATTGCTGATTCTATGTCATCGTATGAGCCCCATCTTTCTTTAGTGATGCTGTGTAAACGTAAAAAGTTGCATTTTGCAGCTCTGAGAAAGTTCTTTCTCTGTGTGCTTTTGGGGGCTTACATAGTAGTAAGGACTGGCGGTACCCAGGACTGGCGGCTTTGGCTTGGTTATCCATTTTATTTGTTTGGGTTGTCTGTTTTGAACATGTGCCCAGGGCTTTTAAAAAGAATGATGGGACCATTTGTACAAATGAAATTGAAAGCCATTGACTGAGCATTGCCAACACTTTAATTATGAACCTAAAGCCATGTGGACCGATTTGACAGTTTAAAGGGCATAAGACTCAAAAAAGAGAAAGGTGGGGTACCTGGTGGTCTCAAGCAGGATCACATAATGACTAGCTTATCTGCTTAGCAGGCAGGGAATAAAAGGGCATAAAGGCCTTTTCCCCTTTTGGCTGTTCAAAGATATGGCAAAGTGCCTTGTGTCATTTTTCCAATACCCTTTTTACCTAGGGGCACTGTCAGGACTGAAGGTCAAGTTCTGAGGCAGTCAGTGTGGTCACCAATGTCAGGTGACAGAATAGTCCCTTTCCCTTCAAGTGACAAAGGTGGCACATCATGGGGTATCGTACTCCCGAGGGTGTGTGTGTTCGTGTCTGTGTCATAACCCTTCCTATTGCCCACAAGGAAGAATGCTGGGCTCTCCGTAACTTCTCTTCTGGTGATGGATGGATTCCCAGAAACTGTGCCTAGAGGACATGGGGAGTATTTCCCACCACATACTTCCTAAGGCTGGTCAGGGAACCAAAAGAATTTGAAAAGTTTGAGAATCAGGGAGGGCCGGGTAGTTGATACTCATTTTCTTTTCCTTTAATACTTGGAGGTTTGTTTTTCCTCCTGCAGCTTCAATTCTGACCAGTCGTGTTTTGTTCCAGACACAAAATCAAGATCCTCTCCTCTCCATGCTTTGTGTGGAGCAGGAGTCATTAGAGGGCAGTAAGAACATTGTCTTTGCCCTTGAAAATGTGGTTTAAGTCTAAGGTTTTTATGGTTTTTTTGTTTGTTTGTTTCACATCACATATGAGGCTGGATTTCCAATGCAACTATTATGCTGGCCAAATAAATGTGGAGGGGGAGCAAGCTAAAAGCACATCTTCACTTTCTTTTTTAGCTGTTGGGAAAAGGCACACAGCACCACAGAGTTCATGGCCGATTCTCTGCTAGTGAAGCAGCTAGAATGGAAATGTTCTGGCAAGTGGCCGGGTGTCCAGTAAATTTCATATAATTACAGCTGCCTGCTGAAGGACCCTGTGGTCTCTATGGGCTGTTAGGATGTTAGTTATAGCTGGGAGGGAAGTGGGTAAGATCCAAGTCCCCACAACCTTGCTAGGAGCCGGACATTTCTATCAGAGTGGAGGCTGTGAGAGTAAGCCTGCTGAGCAAGGCAGAAGTCAAAAGCTTGTAGACATAGGTAAAACCTGTGGTCCATCCCCTTCTATTACTTAAAGTAGAAAAGCAGAAAGGGGGAAATTTTATTGGTAAAAGGCAGTAGCTTTATATGGAATGCTAGAATATGATCAGTTGTACTGTGATATCATCCTAGGAAAAATTAAGCAAATCAATGAATCTGAATTCTGTTTTCACAATTACCTGAAAAGCTTGCCTGAAATATTGACTCCCAGGAACTAGCCAAAGTTTTGGAGTCTGAAACAATTAATAGCCTGTGTTCTCTCTAAAATGTGTATTTCAGAAAATTATAAGAAACTCTGAAAGAGATTGTTCTCCCAACTTCCTATATGGGCTAGAGAATGCCACATGTGTTCCCTGTGGGCCAATAAGGGGTAGGTCAGGTCCACATATTTGTTAGGAACTCTTGGAGAGAGATGTCTGTCCAATATGTATTGACAGTTTCTATTATTAGAGTTTACCAGAAATATTTCCTTCTCAAGAATATGAATTCCTTAAGGCAAAAATTGGGAGCAACCTCTTCCTCTCTCAGAAGTAGCAGTTATTTTTGTTCCTTATTTAACTCTGAAAATAATATGCAGGTATCCAAGGTAGCTCCAATATGCTTCTGAGCAAGAAGTTCCAGTGCTTCCTATAATTCATCCCCACCAGCCTTCTTATTTTAGTCACGTACTTGTTTGGGTGGCATGGAAGTTTGGCTGCTGAAAAGGCAAACAATATTCTTCTTTAATGAAAATGCACAGAATAAGTCAGTATGGAGTGTTTGCATTGTATTTGGATAAAAGGGTTTGTCACCTGTGCCTTGTTCACATACACATCATAACATGATTTGATATGCATAGTTCACATACTTTGCACACAAAGGAGACTGATGATGAATGAGCAGTGAGGTGAATGGACCCTCTTGCAAACTAAGCAATAACAAATGCTGGGAACACCACAGGAGAGTGTGAAGCTTGTGCTGCCACTTAAAAATGGAATTCAGGAAAGGGGTCATTTCTTTTTACTTATGAGATAAGAAGTCCTTCACAAAGAACCCAAGAGCTGGAATGAGAAATCAGAGATTATCTGGTCTAAAGTTTCTGAATCATGTTTCCTAGAGTTAGCAAAACAAGTTTATGTCACCTTAGTTGATCATTTGGGTCACTTGAATAGCTTTTAAAACACAGATTCCAGAGTCCTGCTCTCAGAGAAGCAATTCATCTGTTAGAAGGGGATAGTAGGCATACATTAAAGTTCATGGAGATTCAGATATATATTAAGGTAATAACCATGTTAGCATTTAGCAGCACAAACATTTGGACTTCTGGCGTGATATGCACAGTTGTGCTCCCTGAAGGCAAGATCACATAACATATTAAACTGAAAAAGATGTGAAGTATTTTAGCTATGGTGTCTCACTAAGGTTTCTTGTCTGGACTGGAACTTCCTATGTTAACCAGGCTGGCCTAAAACTCACAGTGATTGCCCCATCTCTGTTCCACATGATTGGCTTAAAGGTGTATGCCATCACACCTGGCTCAAGTTTTTCAGTCTTTTTTTTTTTTCCAGGCAATTGCTAGAATCCAGCAAAACATGACTCCACACAGGTCCATTCTGCCTCTGTATAAGGGCCACACATCCTGTTTTCTGTGTCAACCATTTAGTTTCGCAGTCTGATAGTACATGTGAGCGGAGGAGTTGGCCTGTGGCAGATGCATGGAGAATGGAAAAGGAGAAAACGCTGTAAGGAAAACTAGTGAAAGACATGTGTGATGTGAATGTTCAGATAAGAATTCATCACACACAAGATAGCACAACTTTCAGTGCTTGCTCTAATTTTTCCTCTTTCTTCACTTTAGAACTGGCGAAGTTCACCAGCTTGGAAATCCATAGTCTTAGACTGAAGCTCCATGGGAGTTGCTATGGAGGGCAGGGAATAAGCACTGAGATAAAAATGAGAAATAATTCAAGTGTTCTTGTCCCTTCCTACCTCCACCTCTTTGGGGGAGTATTTTTCTACTACTGGGACTTAGCAGGAGAACCGCCTCTGAGGTATCTTCTCCTCTGAGGTATCTTTCTGTGTGGGAAGCACAGCTGCCTCCCTTGGTGAGCTTCTGTACTTTTCCAGGCCCCAGACTGCTAGGAGTCCCATGCCGGTTCTTCTCCAAGATGAATTCAGAATGAAAAGCTGGGATGCCTGGAAATGTGCAGCTCACTAACTGCTTGCTTACCACGCATGAGGTCCTCGAGTTCCCCTCCCAGCACTGTGCAGACTTTACTTTGTCATTGTCTGCTGTTCTTCACGTTAGCATTAACTCAGATTCCTTGCATTCCTTTGTTCTCTTCCCAGCCCAGGCTCCTGGCATGAGGACATTCAAGGTGGGATTAAAGAAGTGGTTCTGCAAGAGATGATTAGGGTTCAATTGCCATAAACTCCCACTGACTCTATCCAGGTCATGTTTGTATTTATTGCACTTTGCTATGATAGTAAATAGATGGCTTTGAATGAATCTATCCATGGGAAGTGTCCTGGGATGTTTAATGTGGTCTTTTAACCAGTTTCTGTAGCAAATTTACTGACCCTGGGTGAGAGTTTTAAACATCTTAAGGGAAGTACTGTCTATAATTGGGGAGCAGAATAAGAAAAAAAAATCAAACAATGTATAAGGCTTCTTTGGGGATGGTTATGTATTTACTATGTAGGTGATTGTTGGAGAGTTCTCCACTTGGTTTTATTCATGCAGAATCAAAGATGAAGACATTGTTAGTAAAGGGTTGAAATTTAGAACAGAAAAATGAGCTCCAGTGCCATTCCATCTGTGGATCCTTGGTGACTCTAAACACTTGTGGGTCCTGAGTTCTGTGTACGTGATTTAATTGGACAGCAAAATGGAGATTGGACAGGACCCCAATTAGGAAAAGATTGGTAACAGAAGAATATGCAGAAAAAACAAATAAACAATAAAAAACAAACAAAAAAGATAGAAAGGAAAAATTATACACACACACACACACACACACAAACCCAGAAAAGAGTAAAGACATTTGTATTGTAAAGATGGGCTTTTGGCAGTGAGAAACAAAGAGACAAAACATAATTTAAGGAAATGAACAACTAGATAACTAAGAATGCTGTTTACTTTTAGATTCTCTTCTAGACTTTCTTCTAGGCCTGCTTAATGTTATTGATAGTGATAGTATGGGTAATGAGTTTTCAAGAAAAGATGATATGATACTATATGATCAGATAGGAAACAATATTTACAAATATTAAGCATCAAGAACTATTTCTATCTAATAGAGTGTATTTAGTTAAAAATAAAAAGGCCAGTAACCAGTTGGAGTTATGGAAGATTTTCCCTCTTGAACTGATAAATACTTCTGACATCTTAGAAGAAAATATGAAACTAAAATTACTCTCATCAAGAATTCTGTGGAACTATGAATCTATCCAGTTCTGCTCAGATTCTATTATTTCTTATGACAGTTCTGTGCGTGCTATGACTGGTGAAACCTAAATGACCAAACTCGATAATGTTGCCCTTCAGTGCAGGCTGAGGGAGAGTGGATGATGAAATGGCACCTCACCAGTCACAGTGGGCTTTGAGCACAGGTCATCACGCTGATTCATGCAACAGATATGAAATGTTTGAAATGTGCTTATAGTCAAGGTGTTGATAGTGACATAAAGAATGTGGAGCAGCCCAGGGTCTACTACGATGCTCACAGATACAATACAAAGGCAAGCATATTAGGAAGAAAAAGAAAAAGAAAACACGAGAGCCCAAAGACAGAGTGATTCTGTTCTACTTAACAGGAGTAGGAAACTTTATAAGGAAAGTGATATTTCACCTAAAATGGACTACTGACATTCAATTATTCTCATTTCCTCATTTCCTATCTTCATCCTGCCTCTTCTCTCTCAAATATTTATGAAACCCTATAATGCTTGGAACACTGTGATAGGTAGGAGGTTTACTTCTCATCAGACACGAATTCCCTCAAATGGCAGAGAAACCATGCCACTAATTGTGAGCTTGGATGAAATTAAGACTTATAGCAGAAGTGAAAAACAAAGAGAGAGAGAAAAAAGTAAGAAAGAATGAAAGAGTTGAAAAATAGTAGTCTTGACACTATTAACTGCTCTTATCTTTATGGCGACCAGTAGGATTTGGTAACCGTGACCCTTGTCCCAGGATATGGGGATCTGTTTGGCTCTGGTTATTTGTAAGACCCTAATTTCATAAAGACACATTTTTCGTGGCATAGAGATCAGCTTATGCTATTTTGCTTCTGAGCATCTGAAAGTCATTTCCTGAAACCTGGGGAGAAAGAACCTTTAAAAATAATTTGTTAGTCCTTTCTTCCTAAAATATGAAACCTGCCTTTTATTGGTGACCTTGGTTGTTGGGTTTCTTACTTGCTTTGAAAGACAGCTGGGCTTTTGGTTTTACTTTTTTTTTTTCTGTTGAATCTTGAAGCACATTCTTTCATTAAGGAGATTCAGCTCCCTCCGAGTTGCTGATTGCCAGTCATTAATAGCCTGCTGCATGTCATGGGCTTAAAGATAAGAGTCAGGCTTGTGCAAATGAAACTTTAGGCAAGCACTGCTGTACTTTCCTATCATCATCTTAAGCAGTACGAACTCTGGCTGGACATGGGGGACAATAATGAAATTGTGTCACACAGTTTAATTTCATTTTCAGGTTATAAGCTATGACTTTGACATCCGTCAGATACTGGAACCAAAACTTTCATTCTTCGCAAGATTCTTCTCCCAGAACCGTCTGGGATTTGTTTTCATTGTGTGCCCCATTCTTGTGCCAGTCAGTGAAAGAGAGCCTGCTTCATCAGTTTTGGCTCTCTGTAGAATGTCCTCTATTCAGTGATTAATTGCTAGCTTTTCACTGACTTCTTAATCTTTGCTTGTACTTTAAAATATTCCTTCCCTTTGCATTACGGTAAGATAAAGACACTAAACAGAATGTAAATACCTGCTCTTACCTTCTTCTCATTCTTCCATCCATTAAAAAATGGGTCTAGAAGATGCATTTACTAACTGCCAAGACTGACCAACTGAATCTGAGCCCCAAACCCATACACCTGAAGGGAAAGACCAACTTCTGCAATCAAGTTGTCCTTTCATGTCACATGTGCCTAGGTACACATGTGTCCCTCCCACAAATACACTAAGCAAATGCATTTCAAAATATTAAAAATGGGGCTGGTGAGACAGCTTGGTGGGTAAAGACACTTGCCCCAAGGACAATGACCCGAGTTCCATCCCCAGGACCCACATTGAGGCAGGAAAGACAACAGCTGTCCTTTAACCTCCATGTGCATGCTGTGACATAGGTTTATACACGCACAGCTGTCTGCATGAAAGTGTGCACTCATTCATACATTTTTAAGTGAAAACTTTTAAAACCTAAGAGGTGTATTAAAATTATAAGCTATAAGCAATTAAAACAAAAAAAAGCACTAGACAGTTGTTCTTTTCAAAGAAATCTTCAGCATTTGAAAGGTGAAGTGATGAAAATGTGCTTATGCCTTACATCACTGTGAACGCATGTTAAAAATAGTGCTATTTGAATTTCCTTTCTTCTGTCCCTGAGTAGTTCCTGTCTCTCTTGCTGGACTGGAACTCGTGATGAAGACCAGGCTGGCCTTCCACTCACAGAGGTCCATCTGCCTGCCCTTGCCTCCTGCGTGCTGGCACCAATAGAGGTATTTTAATAAGTAGTCTCTGTCATTTAAAGACAGGAGGCCTCTGATTATTTAAACTGCATACTTGTAAAAACAAAATTGACACAATTTTCCTGTTAAGACATACTGAAAACCAGTGCTTGGTAAATACATTAATGGAGTTTCTTGACAAATCACCTGTTAAATTTTATCTGACAGTTTGTCATATGATAATTATAAATAATTGTAATATGCGACTATCATAATGCATGCAACTAAAATAGGAAAGTCATTAGAGTATATCCTTTGTCTTCCCCCTTCACTTCTTGCTCACAGGAAGAAAATGACCCAGCGTTTCACTTGGGTTGGGATAGCGCCAGTGGTTAATGGAATGCCCTGCTCTCCTAAAGAATTTAATGGGAATATCCATTTGTCAGAGTCGCATGCTGTAATCTCCAGGATCTGGGCCAATGAAAACTAGCATTGAAGCATAATGTCCTCTCTACGGTACAGGTGAGGGGGAAATTTGGCAACTGGACTGAGCCAGTCAAAGGAGACACCTGATGTTTTTTACTTTTTATTTTTAGAATGATAGGTTTTTTTTTAATGTGGCCCTGTGTGGAAAAAAAGTGCATTTATTTCATATACAGAAAAGTGTTGGTGTTTACATAGCACTGCTCAAAACCCCTTACCACCTCCTGTGTACTGGAAGCCCTTCTATGGAGATCAGAAAGACCACGATCTGCCGCAGCAATTTCTTGGTATTGGCTTTGAACTTTCAGACCCGAGGAACTGGAACATGCCACATAACTGTGTAACACCATAGGGAGAATCTACAGAACTCTTCAGATGAGCTGTTGTCTTCCGTTCTTCTTTGCAGTGTCGGTAGAATTATAACCGCAGGTATAGGAATGCATCTTCTGTTGCCAAGTTAAGCCAAACAGTGTTAGTTTAGGCTCTCACATTTTTCTAGTCTTTCCTCAAGCCACCTCTGTGTTAGGGGAGTACATGAAGCTGAGTGTCGCTGCATGAATTCAATCTAGGAATTTCTCTCTAGCACTGGAACTTGTAGCGGCGAACATTGGAGGATTAAAACCATTCATTATTATTTCATTTCTGCTCTTAGCAACAAGTTAATAAAGACTGTTAGACACAACGTAGCACCTGTAGGAATGGTCTGATATGAGCTTCGGTGCTTATGAAACTACACACGTGTCATTTGGATCTATGCTGTGTTTCTCTGTTCTAGCTGGATTTCATAAAAATCTCTTCACTCCTTTCAAGGAAAATATGATTAACAAAATTTATTGCATCTTTTAGTTTATAATTTTTCATCATTACAGAAATAAAAGCAGTTTGGGCTTGAAAAGTTATAGGTGAAAATTTCTAGTTTGGCTACTGGCAAGCTCTTAGAGTGGTTAAATTCTGTATCTTATTTGATTCTGTTTCTCCACTTAAATTCAGAAACTAATAATATTCAGCCAGAAAGGCAAAGGTTACCGTTGGAGAGGGTGGCTTAC
The DNA here is from genome assembly GCA_004026605.1 of Ondatra zibethicus. Classification (NCBI taxonomy): domain Eukaryota; kingdom Metazoa; phylum Chordata; class Mammalia; order Rodentia; family Cricetidae; genus Ondatra; species Ondatra zibethicus. The sequence goes on along the minus strand of PVIU01000999.1, from coordinate 166,830 downwards.
AGACTTCTCCTTTAATAACTAGCCAAATTATCAAAATAATCCTTTCCTGCTTTTCTTCCATTGAGGGGAAGAAAACCTGTTTGTAACCACTGTATTCACGAACCTCTCTAAAGGTCATCATGCATCTTTTGAAAGCAAGTGGGAGCTGGTTGTGGTAGTGCCATAGTCCTACAATCTCAGCACCAGGGAAGAGGAGGCAGGAGGATCAAGGGTTCAAGGTCAGTGTTGGCTACAGGCGACCTTTTTCTCTGAGAGCCCACCCACCCAAGTGAAACAATGTGATATGATAACATGCTTATTACATAATTCAAGGTAATAATCGGCTACTACCACTGTGATTATTTTTAAATTTCTTTTGGTATGCTTCCTGATAAATGAAAATCAAATCTCACCAGTACTTCTAGTAACAACCTCCTTTGGATGGAGTCCAAAACATACTCACAGTCACTCTAGCTGAACTGTGCACTCCGGGGGTGTACGTCACAGCAAAGTTCCAGTGTTCTGTCCTTTAGAGTGTGTCAGAACTGGAGGGGAGCAAAGACAGGCCCAGCTACTGCTTTGTTTTCTTTTGTGGAAACAGCTATCACTTCAGAAACAGTCTATATTTGCTGTTCATTGATGATTTGGAAAAACAGTTTATTTGACCCAGAACTTAAAGGTGATTATGAATATTTTAGGATCAGGGAAAGAAGCAATGACATCTGGATTTGTATTCTACCTCTGCTTTAGACACCTTGTGTAACCTTATAGCTTCAGAGACAAAGTTTTTTTCCCCCATAACAATGAAATGAGACCAGCCAGAAACCTGCCCACCTCTGCTGTTCTTTAGTTAAAAGACCCAGAAGGCAAAGCAGTCCAGCCACTCCAGAAGATGCTGCGGCATCATCTGCTGTGTGCATTTGCTTCCACTGTGATGACGTGTGTGTGTGTGTGTGCCTGGCTGGAGTCTCACTTCCACTTGGATGTGTGGAGATGTTGGGTTTCTCTGCTTATTCTACCTTGCCTTCAGCTGATATTTTCTAAGATTTTTTTTGTACAATAATAGCTGGGACTAGATGCCACTAGATCTCTCTCTCTCTCTCTCTCTCTCTCTCTAAAAGATGCTTGGTTATAATAGGGACTTGAACATCTAGGACCTTCTGATATTGAAGAAGTTGGGCTTGTCATTTATTCCTACTATAGGCTATGTTGTTCGCCTTGCCACAGACAGCACTGAATTCTCTAGCTAGTCTAACTTGTTACTAGTGTGGGGAGAGAAAACTTCCTAGACTGTGCATTCTGAGAGCAGTAAGGGTTCACTGCTGGGCTTTTCTCAGCAAGGTCAGATGTGGAGGCAGAGGGTATCTCGTCTTCCGAATACCCAACACTAGATGAGGAAAGTGAGACGACCAGTTCATAAGGGAGGATGTCCCGATGACAAAGCCAACCTGGAGTTTATGTGTTGGATGGGAGTGATTTATCAGGGAGTTCAGATTTCCAGATTCACTCTGAGGGCATAAAAATGACTGGCAGTTCACGATATCTGCTCAAATTTTCAGCTTCTTGCATCAAAACCGTTTTGGTTAAATGTGGCTTGGAGCTTGCACAGTAATGGATTTCTTTTCCTGGTTCTCACTATAAGGCTAACCATTCAAAGAGAAGGAAACAGAGGAAGGGGAAAAAGCAAGAGTTAAGCAAGGATTCTTCTTTACTCCTAACTTGACGAGAAACTAAAGCACATCTCACAAGACCCCTTCCAAATGATATACCTTCTTTTTGCAGTATGTAGCGGGTAGAGGACTACTGATCATCCACTCAATAATTTTGAAGAGCATGGCATGCATAGGGTTGAAGCAAATACTAAGGCAACTAGAGACAGTCATGAGGATGCTGGACACTGGACCACTAGGTTGCTTCTAAGAGGGTCTGCTTACCTTTGCTCCTTCCAAAAACTGTCTGGAGTCTGCAGGAGTTAAGTGTTGTTTGCATTGGTTGGCCTGAACACAGGAGCAGTGGAGGTGGCTTGAAGGCCCCAGCTTCACTTCACTTGACCTTTCTCTTGGTGTTCTTAATGAATTTTGATGGGCCAGTTGCCAATGGAGGCTTCCAGCTGCTGACTTTCCTCACAAGCTGGAGATCTTATGAGTAGGGAAGAAGGTTAAAACGCCTCTTCTAGCTAGCAATCCGTACCAGGCACCTCAGCCCCTCTCGTCCAACAACTGGCGCCTGTCTGGAAAGATTTTATGTTGTCTTTCAGGAGAGCCGGACAGCAGTGCTTCGCTAACATAAGAGCAAGTAGCAGAAGGCACCCTAAGAGTTCTCGCACCAAGATTTGGGGTTAGTACTTCCTGGATCCTACAAACGACCCGAAAGGAGGCTGCCAAGGTGAACTGGGATAGACACAACTGAGTCTCATCAATGAATACCCCTTGTATTATTCAACTGCTTTGAATAGGGTGCGACCAGTCTTTCTTCCTCCTGTGCTTGAGGAAACAGAGCAGGAAGCGCCCGGGTGTGACTGCGCTGGGATGAGTTGAGTCAATCTGAGAGGGTCTTTTCTGGCTGGGTGGATTGATGCTGGGGGTGACGTCACCCAGCCCCCTCCCCTTCTCTCTCTCTCTCCTCTCTCTCTCTCTCTCTCTCTCTCTCTCTCTCTCTCTCTCTCTCTCTCTCGCTTGTGTGTGCGCGCGCACGCGCTCTGTGTGTGTGTGTGTGTGTGTGTGTGTGTGTGCGCACACGCGCCCCTTTGCCCAGCTCTCCAGCCTGTCTCTCCTTGTTCAACCCGCTGAACAAGCCCTCCCAGTGAGTCGGTGGTCCAGATTGAGGGTTAGCCAGCGGGCGCGGCGGGCCAGCTCTCTCCGCCCGGGACGCACCCACTCACACTCAGGCGCACACGACACGCACACACAATCCCCAAGCGCTGGGCACAGCGATCTTGGGATCTCCAGCAGTTATGAGGATTTTAGAAATCACCCAGACAAGGAAACAAAGAGAGAAGCCTAGAAAATTACTTTCCTGAGCTCCCTCATTTCATTTCTCTACCAAGCCACCTAGCCTGCAACTGTGGCCACCAGGTTCCCGCCAGGTTCAAGGTGTGGACCGGTCACCCTGCCCCGGCCGGAGCTGTGCAGCCCGGACCCCGCTCCCGTGCTGCGGGCCCCCTCTCGCCCGCTCCCCTCACCCCTGCGGGCCTCAGTGTCGGGTTATCTCACTCGCGCTTCACTTTTGGGGGAAAGAAGACAAGAACCGGAGGGAGGCGCTGAGGGGGGGGCAGCCGAGTTGCTATTTGTGGCCAAAGAATCTGCTTTAAAAGCAGCAGCGGCAGCAGGAAGAAGGAAACAGGAGAGGCGGAGGGAGGAGGCGAGACGCGGCCGGACCCCCTAGCCGCGCGCGCGAGGAGGAGGAGGGCGCGGAGCAGCGCGGAGGAGCGGGAGGAGCGTGGAGCAGCGGGAGGAGCGGGAGCAGCGGCGAGCGGCTGGCGCCGGGGCCGAGGACGCGGCGCTGGCGAAGGGAGGCGGGGCGCTCGGCTGCGGGGCCGGGACTCCCGCGGACTCGCCACTTGCGGCTGCCGCGCGGGCTGGGCGGCGGCGGCTGCGGGACTGAGCGGCCGCCCGGAGGCGGCGCGGCCTCGGAGGGCTGGAGCGCGGTGCTGGTGGCGGCGCGGGCGGCGGCTGCCCCGAGCCGACGTGAGCAGGTAAGCAGTCCCGGTGTCCCGGTGTCGGAGCCCCGAGCCCGTCTAGCCCGGGAGTGCCGTGCGCCCGGAGCCAATCCGCTCCGTAGCCGGCGCAGCCAGGGGTCGGCGACCTGCTCCAGGCGGCAGCGGCCCGTTCTGGAGGGCGATTTTGGCTTCTTTGCTCTGAACTGGTGCCGGAGAAGGAGAAATACGGAGACACCCGAGGGTCCGCGGCTGCCCGCGGGAGGGGGATTGTTCGGAGCGCTTTCCGTGGCCCGGTTGAAGCTCGAGTTGTGCTGCGGGAATCTGATGTACTCACACAGACTCGTTCCGTGGGGAAGGAAACGCAAAATTTATTATGAAGAGTTGAAGTAGTAAGAAACAATTCAAAAAGAAAGCCACCAACCAAAGAGCCTTTGCTTTCCTACACGTTGATTGTAGCTTTAACATAGACATGTTAAAAACAACAACAAAAACTTGCCCTGCTTCTTTCTCCGCGACGAAGATTTAATTTTAAATCTTTAACAAGTGAAGTTAGGTTTTGCTCCGCCTAAATGTATTTTTTTAAACAGTTAAGTATGAGCTTAGTATTCTTTAATCGTGCGTTCTAAATAACAAATAGTAGTGCCATTCTTCAAAACCCGGACTATCACAATCCACTTGTGTTGTTTCCAGTTCGCTTCCTAGTGGTCTACTTGCCCAGTGGTCTCCTGTTGCCTGGGTTTCTTAGACTGGATTATATCCCCCAGCCTCATCTACAATCTGCACCTTAAATGCCCTGGAAGATTCCCGAGGGATCGCTGGTCCTGTATTTGCTCTTAAATTGTTTATCGTTTTGCTCTTACGTCCTGCTCCGTCTGATATGCATTGCTCGTGAGCTAAGAGGCAGTGTCTCATACATTTGAGCCTTTTAGTAACTAGTAACTGCTTAGGAGTTCACAGATTTGAGGTTGTAATTAGCTACAAATGCAGACTTTGGTGTATTCTTTTCGGCAGTCTGGAGCACACCTATGAAGGCTTCCTTCACCCAGAGGTACTTCGGATGGTTTGGCTATTTCTCTGTTTCAGAGTGCAAACACACCGAGGTCTTAACTTAATGTAAATTCAGGATGATATACCCAAACTCAAAACATTCTGATTTAAACGAATTTAGGTGCAAGCACTGTTGATATTCATGGAAAAGCTTAGTAGGTATTATATTCCTTTGATCACATCTTCTCCTATATGCCCCTGATAGACATCATAGCAAAGAGGAAACACATTTTCTCTCTTCTGTGTCCAAATACTTGAAACTCATCTCCTAAATGGACAATAAAATTTCCCTTACCTCCTGCCTCCCATAATTATGTACTGTACTGTCCTTTTCAATGGAACTAGCAATTCTGTGACAGATTTTTTAAATTCACCCTCATGTTATCAGCTATTATTGTACTTTCAAAGTGTGAAATTGACAAGCTGGTCAGTTTCATGAATTCAGCTGTCAGATTGTGTCCAGTTAAAAATTGCTAAAAGCTGTAAATGTGCCTGCCTGGCATTTTCTTTTGTGAAGGAAAGACACAGGGGGATGGAGGATTAAAGGGTGTTATTAATTGCAAATATTTTAAAGTAGGTGCTGTTTTGAGAAAACACATTGAGATTTCTATAACTGAAAAGTGTCATTTAGGTTTGTCTATGTAGCTTCAAATAATGAGCATGTATTATAAAACCCTTAGTAATGGCGATAGAATAGACATAGGATTCCAATAGGGAAGGTGGCCCTCAGATGTCTTTTAAGGCAGTTGGGTGAGATACTACTTTATAATGACGTGCAAAGGAGCAGAAGTGTCAACTGTTCTATTGTGGCAGTTATATGGCAAAAATTCTTGGCCCGTGAAGTTGGACAATTAATATAAGTAATGAAATGCATATATATATATATGGGTGTGGGTGTGTAGATAATTATAGATGCAAAACTGCTTAAAATAATGTATGCCATGACTTGGCATGGTTTTTAAGATAGACACTCATTTAAAACCAAAATACCCCAAAGTCTAAAACTAAAAATTGGATTCCCCTCAACTGCTGCTATTTGCTAAGCCACTAGGGGCCTGTATAACTGTTCTTATATTCAGGAGACACCCTGCTATGGCTTACACAAACCCTTCCTAGAGAGACATTTAAGAAAAATTCAAGTAGGCACTTCAATAAGTTTTTTTTTCTTTTTCCCTTTTGAAAACACCAACCCATGCTCTGATGTTAGCTGTGAATGCTAATTGATATTTTAAGAATTTATTTTAGTTATTCTCTGACACTATAATGGTATTCTATGACACTATGGTGGTGTGACACCAGGGTGATTTTTTTCATACAGTCTGAAACAAAAATGACTTCTGCACATTCTTATATGATGCATGTTTCTTAGTGAATGGTAAAACTAAACAAGAAGAAACATAAATAACTTTTCCTAATTGATCTGATAAGGATATGGTTTGTATAACACTGGGTGAGGAGAAAAATGAGTTACTTTTCAGGAAGCGTCGGCACAGCTCGATGGTGGGGTGAGACTGGTTTTGTAAGTGCTGTGTAAGTTTGTGTGGACGGAGATTCTGAAGCTCTGAGTGTACTTCAGACAGCACTTGAGGGACCTGGACTAAGGATGTGTTAGACATTTTTTTTTAGTGTCAGTTTTACAAATTTGAAATCGATCAGCTGTGCCAATCCTGATGACGTTAGGCAGTAAGGCCAGGTCTACTTACAGTGATCTTTTGTTGATTTTCAGTTTTTCAAACTGACATGGATGATTCTTTGTAGAAGAACGCGCTGTAAACATATGAATACTGGATTGCTGTAGACCTAGTTGATCTATCATGCCACCGAACAATTCTGTATTCAAAAGGACTCCATGGGTAAATGAAGAATAACTAACACCGTCTTATATGAAAAATGCCTCCCTAAGGAAGATGGATTCTTCAAGGTCTTTTTTAAAGCATCCCTCTCTAATTTAGTGTGTAGTTGTGGGTAATTTAGAGGTGTGACTAGTTCTGGCTTGAGAGCATTAGACAGACTAAAGGCTTTTTATCTTTAACACCCATACAAGTGGCCCTTGATCTTAGTATCCAAAAGTTTTTTTATTTTTATTTTTGGAAAGAATTTTACCTTTGATGTACAATACTCAACAAGGTGGCCACAAAACAGATTTGCAGTTACCAATCCAGATATTTAAGGTATCAAATATAAAGATAATAATACTCAGTTTCCTAAAGGACCCAATGAACGCTTGATGTGCTGTGTTGTGAAATGACAGTCACTTTCAACTGAGAAGGTCAGTGTGAGTAAGTGAGATTGTGTTAAACCAGGCTTACTGGGAATCTCTTGCTGCTTCATGGATTTATTTAACTTTTCCGTGGTTAATCCTTGTACTGTTCAGTCTCCTGGAGTAAGCCACTAAGGAAAGCTGTGTAATTATGGTGGCACAAAGGTAATTTGCAGCCTCCAGCAACATCAGTGCTTTAAAACCTTCTGCTTGATATTAGCACTGATTTGCAAAGAGAGACCAAAGAGAGACGTTATTCTCTGCAGACGATGAGATTGAAGATCCCTGTGTAATACTACTTCAGCTGAACCAGTCTGCTAACGTGGAAGGAGATTGCTTAGGTAGTATTTGCTAGTCACTTTCGATGAACAGGCATCATTTGCCTAAGTGTCTGTGGTTTTATAACACAGTGACATTTCTACCAAAGGACGATTTCTTTGGGATTTTCTCTATGGGTAATCTCATTTGCGTCTAATCAGGAGTTGGTAATGCTTGCTAAAACATCATACATGGTTTGACTATGTGTCAACACGGAAACTGTACAAATTTTCTTTCTTTTTTTTATAAAATGGGAAAGTATATTTTAGTTCTTCCCAGTTAAGTTCCCAGGAAGGACAGCTAAAAGAATACATGACTTGCCTTTACTGATTGCTCATCTCATAAAATTATAGCATCCAGTGTAAAAGTTCAGAATTTTCTTTGTGTTCTAAGTCTTGGCAAGGTCAAAGAGCAATATTCTTTGCTGTGGAGTTTCTGACCTAATGTAACCTAAATAATAATGCCATGGTAAAACTGTGAGACCGGAGCCCAGTGAGGCAGCGTTTTTACCAGGCATGCGCCACGAAATTACCTTGTTTCCCATTTAACAAATTACCCATACTTTTTGAAATCAGCAGCTGGCTGATTTAATTTCCCTCAGTTAATATTTTATTAATAAAATATCTTTAAGACTTGGACTTGGCTTTAAAGTAACTTAAGATTCTATTCGTTCATATTGCAACAGTTCTCAAAGCAACTCAAGAGAAAAAATGGGCCAAGATGATGCCTGTAGTGTCCTTCCTCTTAAGATAATTCAGTAGCCAATATTAATTAGTTTCTATTTGATGCTGATGTATTTAATCAGTCTATATCAATATTATTTTAAATGAAAGCCTTTCCATGCCTCTTTAACCATGCTCTTCTTCTGTTCCCTAAATCAAATTTCTGTATGTTAAAGGCAATGAAATGACAAAAAAAAAGGTGACAATTTGGAAAGCAAAGGCAGCTTATTCTGTGTGCAAGGGGTAGGTCATGGACACAGGCAGGCAGACAGTAATGGACCAACCACTTCAGTGGGCTTCTGACCCCACCTGTGGCGATCACTCTTCTTTGCTCTACAAATGGCTGTGTGTGGATGTGGCAGGCCCTTGCCTGGGCTTCAGCACTAACAACACAGCATGAAGAGCCGAGTCCCATAGCTGAGCACCATCGGAGTCTAGGCTTTGTCTTGGTGCCTTGTGCTCACTGACCAGAAAACACTGCCTCACTTTGTTGGAGCTTTGACCTTCAGCTAACAATGCCAGGAGCATCTCAGCCTTCCCCATTGCTGTTTATTGGCTATAGCTTTTTGTAAATCTGTCAGCGTCTTGAGATTAATTGAATTTATGAAATCTTAATTGTCTTTATACAATAATAACAGCAACAACAACAACAAAAAACCATCCTTTGGGCTAATGTAGCAGTAGCTAACTAAATTGAGGTTGATGGATTGATTATATTTGTTAAAAGTGTTTCTTGACCCTGTTTGGAGATTTGTGGAAATTGTATTTTAAAATGTATGGATCATCAGCTGTAATCATTGGGTGCCAAAGGACGAGAAACTCCTATGGAACGTCATTCCACTCCCATTCTTTTTTTTTTTTTGCCTCTTTTTTCAGTGAAGAGATGGTAGTGATAGCTTGGCTGTAAGGAAAGCCTCAGGTTCTTAGAACCAGCACTTTCTGCTGGGGGCGGAAGCAGCATCTCAGAGTCTTAGTTCTACCATCTCTAAGGTGGAGAGAATAACCATCCGTGTGGGACCCTCCAGCTAACTGTGTGATAAGAATTGCCTTATTTTTCAGGGTTTTTTTTTTAAGTCCTCAATGTGGTAGCCATGAAATAAGCATGCTTCATGCGAGGTGCGTGTTTTATGGTAAATGCTTATCTGGATCATTGCCTCTTTCCTCTAAATTGTGGTGCTTGATTTAAAACACCGATCTGTCGGATGTAGGTGTCTGTATTTCCTTCCTTCCTCCTCTGCATTCTACTGTGTATTTCTTGTCATCACAGCAATTCCTAGAACAATCTTTCTTGCCCAGCGTGTTCATCGCAGTCTGTGCATATTAGCATGCCTCAGTACACGGCTATCTCAGAAGTGTTCAAAGGAAAAGCTAAAGATGACTTTGCCTAGAATGTACAGGGAGCATCTCCTTTAAAAGTCAAGAATGAATTAATAGATTCCCAAGGATAGCTGTTGATGTGGAACTGCAGTGTGGTAAAGAAATGCTTAGAAACGCAGTTAATTAAAATACTAAACCAAAATAAGTGCCTTCAGAAAAGTGCACTGCATCTTAGAAAGCTCCACAGTCCTTGCCCAGTGCAGCTGTCTTTTCCTGAAAGATCCGGTTTCAAGACGAGTGATGGATGGTAGGTGCCTGTAGCCAGTTGTGGGGTTTGCTCTGAGGTCAAATGTGTTGATGGAAGATACGAATTTACTTACTGCCTTCTGTCTTTCCTTAAGACCCACTTGTACAGTTTCACAGGAACAAATTAGACTAGCCACATCAAATGCTGATACAGTGTCCTATTATAGGTCACAAAGACATGTGTTTTCAGTATTTAAAATAAGATTTTCTCCATACTTCCCAATGTTCTCCCCAACAAAAGAAACAAATTGAGTGACAATAATCATTCCTTTTTCCACGAGTAGATACTCAACTCCATGGGAAACATATTCCATCCCCTTGTAGTAAGTAGTATTTTAGTTAAATGTTATTAAAGATTTTAAAAGGGGAAAAACCATTACTAATTCAGATTTCTTTAGATACATGTTTTTACACCTTAATCTTTCTCATGATTATTTGACTAGCAGAGAATAATCATCTAAAATATCTTAAATAGTCCTCGTCTGCTAACTGTTTATTCCTATTTATTTATTTATTTCCTTGCATGATTTTTGTAGTTCATAGAAGAATAAAATGTTGGAAACACCTTCTATTGGAGGCTCCTGTGGATGGGTGCTCGCCTGAGCCCTTTCCTATGATGTGTAGGCCTCTTACCTCCCCATTTCCATTATAAAGTCTTTGAATGCTGACTAATGTACACCTTACTCAGACCCCACCCCCCATGCCCTGTCTAGTTAGCATAGGACCAGCAATTTCTGCATACATCACCCTGAAGTAGGTTTCCTAGCATTTGCCTGATAAATTTCTATCAGCTTGATAGATCTTCATAAATAAAAGACTTTCCTGCATTCCCAGCTCTGTTTGTAAACTCTGAATAATGTCTCCCCTACATATTTGTAGCCAGTTTCCTTCGCACCATCCATCATCTGATTTAGCCTTCTGGAAGGAACCTTGGCGTCATCCTTTACACTTCCTTCTTTCGTTCTTGGTCCTATCCAATTTTGTAGCTCTAGTCCTGGAATTTCTTCATTGTATGGCTTCTTTTCCCTTTCTGACTTTACCATGTGCTTGGATGCTCAGCAATCCATAAATAGCTTTCCATGTTGTCGTAGTGTTTTCTCCGCTCTTTTCTGAAATGCAGTTTTTCATGTTAATGTGTTAGCACACAATTAAGTGCTAACTACCCTTCACAATAGGCATGGTCCTTTGTAACCGGACTGTAATTTGCTTGTCCTGCCTGCTCTCTCACCCAGGTCCAGAGGTGATTTGGGTTATTTTTTCTTTTTTTTTTGGTGGGGGCAGGAGTGGATTCTCAGCTATCCTGGAGGAGTCTCTGCTGTGGGACTGTCTGGTTCTCTAATACAATTCCAAGAAACCTTGTCTGTTGTATCAGTTTGTGACCATGGAAATCTTCCTAAGTATTGTCTAGTCATCTAATGCCCAGCTCATGTACTATAGCGTTTTATTGGCATTGAATTGATTAAAGGAGATTTGAATTGAATTTCACTTGAAACCCTAAATGTGAGGAATAATTATTCATCCTTTATAAGCCAGTGGCTCTCAACTTGTGTTTGGCTCATGATCCCTACAGGGTCATATATCCGATATCCTGCATATCAGATATTTACATTAAGAGTCATTATAGTTACAAAATTACAGTTATGAAGTATCAATGAAATAATTTTATGGTTGGGGGTCACCACAACATGAGGGACTATATTAAAAGGTCGCAGCATCAGGGATTTTGAGAATCACTGCCTTAAAGTGTTGCAGGGTTTGAACCATGGTAAATATAAGCCTATGGTGATAGGCTATGGAAATAGGAGAGAGAATTTAGTGGCAGAGCCCTCAACTAGTGTATGTGAATGCCCTAGGTTGGATCCCTAGAGACTCAAAAACAGAAAGAAATAAAATCCTAGGCTGCTGAGATAGGGGAAATTCAGCATTCCTTTTTGGAGAAAATGTCCTTTAGCATTGTCGATATTGCAGGTATAATGATAGTGATCAGCGCACGGTAGTCATGCTAGTGAAAGTTGCTATAGTGCACTTAGCAGTTGCTGTAGTGCAAAGCATTCTGCTTGCTTCCTTCCCTTCAGTATTATGTTTAATCTTTAATACTATGTATATTAAATACTAAGTAGCTATTTCGATGTTGTAGTTTTACAGAAAGGGAAACTGATCAGGAGAGAGCTCAGGGTTGAATACATAGATGTGATAAGGGTGGATTCAAGAGCCAGGATTTTAAGAGCTAGGCAGTGTGAGCACCAAAGCTCTATCTACTTTACACTTAAGCCCCTCCTTCTTGTGTAGAAAAAAAAAAGAGAAAGAAAAAATACGTTAAAACACATGCCTTACACATAGCAGACCAGTTCAGTCAGTGACATTTCTGCTTCTTTGGCACAAATTCAGGAAAAATATAAACATATGTAGATTCTATGTGCCATTTCTGAAGATCCTCTTCCTTACTGTACGAGCAACACTTTTCCCCACAGGGGTTTGGCCAGTTGACCTTTGGCTGCTGTTGCTCTCCAGCTCTGCCATGTCATGCTTCCAGGGCAGTGATGGGCTGCTGAGCTCTGGGCTCGCTTCTGAGCACGGGTAGGTGAAGGATCTGCACCAAAAATGATTTTAAAGTAATAAAACCTGGCACTTTCATACTAGCCACTAGGAATCAAAAGCATTTTTATAAAGAGAAATATAAATCAAGCGGGCCTCTCCGAAGAGCAGCCTCTCATCAAAGGAGTGGCGTTCTGCCAAAGGAGTGATGCAGAGGTGCTCCGTTCGCTGGCCACCCGCCTACCACATGTTCGTCTGGGAAACTTTGGTCCAGAATAATAGCTTCGAAAATATTTGGTTTTACCGGTCTCAAGATAATTTTATTATCAATAGCAAATGGCCAAGTTGATTATTTTTTCCCCATTTAGCCTTTTTTTAAAATAGCAGTTTATTTGGTAGTATCTTTTTGAGGGTGGAATAAATGTTTCAGAGAACTGTTTTTGATTAATTATGGTTTTTCTAAAGAATAAAATTGAGTTATATTTGTTTGGTGATTTGGAAAATTATTTGTTTCTTTGATAGCAGAGCATCCTGAAGTTTTACATCAGACATGGTACATAAAGTCACATGGAGAATGCTTTTTTATTTTATGAGCGTTTTGTGACTTAATAGTTAAGACCTTTGGGTACACGATTCCGAAATTCTTCTTCCATACAAACACTAGCCTACTTACTGACACACTTTTCTACAGATTAACGTGTTAACCATAAACTCCAGGAAGTGTGGGGCAACACCACCTTCTTTGTGCTGAGAAATCATCCTTCCTTTTGCTTCTTCATAAACATCTTTAAATAAAAATACTTAAAAATTGAGAATAGCAAATTTAATAAATTTTGTTTGCATATGTAGGTACTATTTTTACGCAACGGTGGCCTAAATATATTTGATTCTGACTTTGGTTCTTAGATTCAACCTGAATTTGATGTATTTTCCCACAAATGAATATAAGATTTTAGGAAAACCTTAATTTAAAATTTGATTTTAAAGTTCATAGTTTGGAATATTTTCTTGTGAATTATCTCTGTTTATCTTGGTGGTACTTGAGTAAGCATTAGCCTCCTGCATCCTGCTTTATCTGTGTAGCTCCAGCACAGGATTGCAGCTTCCTTCTTTGTGCCTTAGCATCAATGCGGTTTCTCTTCTGCTCTGTAGCCAGATTGATTTTTAACAGACTCTGAGTATGTGCTTCTATTGATCATCAGAAAGTACCACCTTATGTGGGTGACATGTGCTGAGACTCGTCCACAGTTATTTAGGGCCTTTGTTGTTGTTTGAGATAAGGTCTCATGTATCCCAGACTGGCCTTTAACTTGCTATCTCGCTGAGGATGAGTTTGACCTCTTGATCCTCCTGCCTGTACCTCCTGAGTGTTGGGATTACAGGCAAGTGTCAGTACACTTCGTTTTGGTAACTAATAAGTCATAATTAAAATAATACTCATAACACAAATTTAAAAGATACTGGTTGGAGTCCTGGTTTTCCAGCAACTGTTGGCTAAGCTGATTCAGATTTAACGATTTTTATTAACTAGACCATCCTTGAATTTGGATCCTGTTGCTGTGATTATTAACCTGGATTCTTGGGCCTTTCATATGCTTTTTTTCTTGCCCCCTTACCATCTGCATTCATTTCCTCTTTCTCTTTACCCACCTCAATGGACACATATTATAGCTTTGTCAAAGTCTTTGCAGTTCCCAATGTCCCTTTGGGACTGTTCTATAATATTGAACATTCTCTATTCCCACTTGAATGCTCTCTCGTTTTCCACTAGACACAGAAAAGTCAGAGATGAATTAGTTCATGGTCCACATCTTACATCTTCAGGGTCTACAGTTTATGAGCATATTGTTGGTTCCTTTTCAGAACTAATTTATTTTGTTTGAAAAGGTTTCACTTACCTAGCTGGTTACTAAACCACAACAAAAGCAAATTTGAGTAGACTGTGTGTATGCACTCATATGCCACTAGACAAGACAAATCTGCCTTTACATCTGGCTGTGGTAAGAATTCCCAGATGCACTTAATTCTGACACATGGTCATTATTGAACCAAAAGCCATCGCTTGGCATGATTATAGCTCTTATTTGTTTTCATTTTAAGGGGCTTCATCCAGGCTGCCAAATGTACAACAGGTGCCTTGATTTTATACTTGCCAATCTGTTGTTATTCAAATGACCGCCATAACAGAGACTAATGGCATCTAATAAAATGATCTCAGTTCTGGCAAGCCAGGCTCAGAAGAGCAAGGGCAGTAGGAACTGCATATGCCTCACACATAGGCCCCTTGTTTATGCTGAACTGTGGACATTTTCTCAAGCCCATTGTTACTTGAACACTTAAGATTGGATTTCTGGCATCCAATCTCATTTGAGAGGGATTTTTTGGGTGGTATCGGGATGGGGACAGGCTTGATGCTCCAGCTTATTAGTGAACGGCCATGTCACACTAGTAAGGCACACTAGTAAGGCATGTCAAACAGCTCACATGTAAGATGGCTTGTGTCTCCTGTTGTTAGAAATTTGCCATACTGATTTCATAAGGCTGTGGGAAGACTCGACTGTTACCAGAGATAGCTAGCTTGCAAATAGGAGGTGATGACTACATGTTATTGTCAAATGATGTGTGTGATTTTGGTTTTATACATTGTAGAACATTGGTAACAAATCAAAAGTTATTGCAGAAAGCAATAGCTTTTGACAACTGGCCAAGCAGACATTTCAAAAGTATGAGTGATGGCATTGGTTGGAAATCAGTTTCACAGGGACACAAGTGTGCATTAGCATGGTATAGATTTCAGAGATCTCATTTAATTCTTGAACTCACCTGCTCTCCTATTGTGAACTCATTCTTTGAAACATTGCCCACTGCATAGTGTAAGACGCTAAGGGTGGGGGAGGAGGGAGGAGGGCAGCACTGCCAACTGCAATTTGCAGTGACAGATGTCAGAGGTCTGGAATTTTACAAAACTTGAGCTACATCATTCTCACTTCCAGTTGGAGAGCTCTGTGCTGTCAGTTGGGAAATGCATTTCACTAAATAGCCGTCCTGACGATTCTTAAGGAAGAGATGGCGTGCTGCATGTATAACCGCTCTTCATTTTTACTTGTTCCACAGTTAACTGAGCGCATGTGATCTCCTGTGACCCAGCATGCAGCATAGTTCTTAGGTTAGGACTTGCCTATTATTGGACCATCGTCTTGTATTATTTATTCCCATCCTACTTGAAAAAGGATTTGTGGCAGCTATTAAATCATACGCTTCATTATCCTTAATAAATTACCTTGGTAGAATAGACATGACTTATTGTGCAGATGGTTAGTTTCTATGAGAAATGTTTAAAATATGCATCATCTTGGACCCATTTTGAATTCTATTTTAAGTCATGATGTTTGTAAATTGATAGGTCCCTTTATTGTTCGTATTTTTTAAAATGAAGAATAAAAAGTGACTTAAAACTGTCAATCACAGGAATATATTTTAAGGTAATATACTTCTTAAAATGGTTGGAAGTTGAAAAATGGATGACTTTCAGCCATTTTAAGAAGTATATTACTTAAAAATAATGTTCCTGTAATTAACACTTTTTAAGTCAGCTGTGATAAGATCTGCTACCTTCGTTGACTGGGTAAACCCTTTAAATTCTTCATTAGAAGAAAAGGCACATAGAATGTAGTAGGACTTTTTAAGTTGTAATGCTCTTGTTCTTGGCCATTAACTTTGAGAAAAACAATGAAGCAAACAGAGGTTTTCTTCCATCCATACATGGTGTTTCTTATGGGATGGATACTAAGCATGTCCCCCACTTTGGGATACTTATATGCTAAAGTGAAGTATCGCACATGGCTCCATATGTTTAGGAAGGGCTTGGGGCCCTTGGGGCAGCATCTTGGTTCTTTTGTCTTGATGAGGATCATTTCTCAGATACTAAATGGGAATTTTTCTGTACATTATAAACAGAACATTAAACTAAATTTCATTACGTTTTGTGAAGGAAACTAAGATGCCAAAAATTCAGGAGCCCCCAGTTGACCCCTTGGAGCCCAAGACCAGTCCTCTGCCTGCTGACACAGTTGCTGTCATTGTGACAATCATAGAGCCCAGATCCATGCGCTGATGCCTTGGGAGGGATCTGCCAGAGTCTAGCATCTTCTCATCAGTACCCATGGGAAGCAATAGCAGACAGATCTTCTTGTTCCTAATTATCTAATTTAAGAAGCCAAGTTTCCTTATTACTTCATTAAATTTAAATGTAATTAAGAACTCAGTTGTGCTAGCTACATTCCAAGAGGCCAAAACCCACACAGCGCTAGTGACCATATAGGACAGCTCTGATATAGATGTATCCGTTGTTGCCTGAAGCTCCACTGGACAACACTGGTGCACTTAACTTCTGAAACACCATCTCATCCTTTCAAGGCTGCAGTGCAATAAAGTAAAGGGCCGCCATTTCTATGCTTAGAGTACCCAGTGATCTTATTAGCCAAGAATGTACCAGCCAGATGGGAGTAAAAGAGAGTGTGGTTCTGAAAAACACATTTATTCTCAGGAAAGTGAGTTGGTAGCAGATTCTGTGCTTTTCGTCTAATGAGTACAAGTCCTCAGATTTTGTACCAGTTTAATGTTGAGAAATAAGGCTTCGGCAGAGAATCCATGCGGAAACAGATTGAGCACTGCCAGTTTCATGGCTCAGATTCCAGGGAAGCCTCTCTGTTGCTTTCCAGGTGATCTTTGTCTGTAACTAGATGGCTGGGATTAAGGAATGGTCGTGGAGTTGAAGCAGGAGGCTGGGCATGGCGATCTTGTAGTTCATCACTCAACAGGAAGCTGTGTGAGAGACGGAGTGCCTCTAATGGAACAGCAGACTGGGCTGCCCTACACAAACTGGACAGGCCTGCTCTCTTCACTTCTACCTGCAGAGATGAGCAGCTGTATCAGGGGGTGGTGGAGCTGGGTGGGAGGGAGGTGTACAAGCGCCCCCACCCCCTGCCTCCTCCTGATTGGCAGGTTTCCTGATGCCCCTTTGCTTTATTATAGTGCTTTTAAATTTTGTCAGCATTCAAGCCAATCCAGTGTCACATGTAATTAATGCTGACAAGCACATATCAGAACAACCTGTTAGAAATTGCTGAGAGAAGTCTGGGGGCAGATAAGTGACTTCCAGGCTCCACCCCTGACAATCTGTTGAAAGTGAGAGGCAGGGAGAGAGAGAGAGAGAGAGAGAGAGAGAGAGAGAGAGAGAGAGAGAGAGAGAGAGAGAGAGAGAGAGAGAGAAAGAAAACTAGACCAGTCTCTTAACCTTTCCTTCTCCACCAGAAATTCCCCAGGCAAGGGGTTAAAGGCTCAGTTTGAGATTTCTGCAGAGCCATCGAATACAAGAGCTGAGCTACATGGCATAATGTAGCACAGCTCAGTCTTTCTCTTAGCCACAGAACCCAGGATAATCCTTCCATGTGTCCTTCTCATTTCCTTCTCGTTGTAAGCTTCTGTGGATCTCCAGAGAGTGCCATAAGTTTTGGGCTTTGCTTGTGCTTACATTTTTGCAGGTAGAATTTTTTTCTCATTATTACTATTTTTAATCGAGAAGTTATTTTGTTTTAGATGTTGTTTAGAAGGCATATTTATCCTGCACTCATTGAGGATAAGGTATTTAAATTCACTTCTCAGACTTTGTAGGCATGTACCTAACCGTTTTTATAACTAAGATAAGCAAAAACTATCTTCTAAGAGGTTAAGGTTTTGATGATGATCCATGACAGACATAATCAATTGGTATGTTTAGCAGTGCTTATAATTAAATAATACAAAAGCTTTTGTTGAGATAGCTTGTTTTTTAAAAAAAAATTATAAAGTTATTTATTTATCGTGATGTATCTACGTTTGTGTAGCACAGTATGTATGTGGAGGTCAGAATTGTGAAATTAGTTTTCTTCTTACACCTTTACGTGGGTCCAGGGATTGAAGTCATTTCTCCAGGCTTGGGTGGCCAACTGAGCCTAGGACAAAGCATGCTCGTGTCTCAAGGCTAAGGGTGTATACATGGCATGTGCATGGGTCCAGATGTGCGTGTGTATGTGTGTGGGTGATCTGATAATCTTCTGTTATCTATAAGCAGTTGACTTTGTCTCTCCACACATTTAATTTAAGAAAAAAATGTTTCGTTTACAACAAATGTGTTTATTTATTTGCCTAAAGGATTCCTGCCTGGGTGAACTGTATCTGATGATGTTTTGTTGTGTTAAAGTAGGAGGTCTACTTTCCACCAATAAATCCACTAGATCTGGGAACATTCACCTCTTACATACTCTCATTTCTCAAGTCTTGGCTTTTTATTACGTAGCATCTTTCTTAGTAATTGGAGTGAAATCAGACTCCTTCCTATAATTACAGATCTAAATCTTTATGGTTGCAAGAATATTATGAGCTATATAAAACAGCAACACATTCTCACCCCAGAAAGATTTAATAGCCCGTCTCCTCATCCCCATCACAATGCAGCCATTGCTTATGATCGTCCAGGTCATGGTGAAGAGCTTGAACTTAATGTCATATGAAGGATGCTAGGACTTTCCATTATAGTGACCCAGCAGTTCATACAGGGCCCTGCTCTTTCTTCTGCTGTTTCCTGTGGTGCAGAAAGGGCAGCCTGGATCAAGTGATGGACTGCTCTTCTGGCTTTGCCCACAAAGTGTTGCTAAGTTCATTAAAAGGGCAACGAATCATTTCCCGCTTTATCAGAATTTCAGTTTTAAAGGTTGCGCCTTGTTGTTTTTCAGAGAGACATGGTTTATGTCTCACTGTTGTCTTTGCGTGTATGTGTGGTGATGCTGGAAACTGACCCAAGTCTTATACATGCCGGATAACCACTGAGTCACCAAACCATATCCCTAGCTCATGTCACAATATTAGGTTGCTGTCACTATAGACTTACTGAGCCTTAGCTTTGATTCTCATTCTGAGTCACTAGAAACAGACATACTGCATACCCCACTTGGGTGTATTTTCTAAGTGGCAAAAATAAGAAAAGAAGGGACTACAGTACAGTGATTTGAAAGAGAGAGGGAGCGAAAGAAACCCTGCAAGTGAACTCTTACAATTAGTGACAAAACCAGGGCTATTATCACCTTTCTCATCTGGACTTGTTTGCTTTTTCAAGCCATAATTGTGATTGAATCTTACTTAGAAAATACAGAACTGGAAGAAAAATGCCCCTTATAATATTTTCACCTTAAAACAACCCACTATTCTGACCCAGTGTAAATGCCTAGTTCTTTATACTTCGTTGTGAGTTAGCTATTTGATACTATCAGTTAATATCTAGAACGACTATTTTCCTTTTGTGTACCGTCTTCTTCCTCATTACCACCTATTCAGTGGCTGTCCAGTATGTTACCGAATGTGAGGTGTCAATTTACCTATTGATCATTGTCTCTTCTGGCCCAGCACATGTCCCCGTGTCTCTTGCTATTACAAATACAAAGTTTTGCTGAACATTTTCGTGGAAATGGCGTTTCCCCCCCCCTCTCACTACTTGGATTGTCTCTTTTCTTTTTTGAGACAGTTCCTTCTGTCGCCCAGGTTGTCCTAAAACCTGAGTTCCTGGGTGATGGGATTAGACATGTGTGCATGTCTTACTTACTTGGCTTGTGCTGTTTCTCTAAAACTACTTTATAGTTGTGACTTCTAGAGGCACAAAGATTTGCATGTTATGTATTTTTTAAAACAAATTGTGAACCTGTTATCCAGTGAAAACATATGTGATGGTCATGCTCCTGGAGAAGACTAAAGGCACTAGCTTGTTTTCTCTTCAGTTGAAAAATCCACATCTAGTTTTGTTTTCTTTTGCTCTCCTGCACATTGTGAAGTTTTGATTGTGACATCAGAGGCATGGATTACTGAAGTATAAAGCTTTTTTGGGGGAATATGGACAAACGTACAGGGACATACAATACATGAGTAGGATTTGCTAAACCTGGTATCAGTGGGCCTATTTAGAATGTCCATCTCCTTCATAGCAAATTATCTGATTTCTCTAGGTGCCCAGAAGGTACATGTCTTGAAGCCTGCTCCAATCTGTGTGTGCTTGTCAATAGTGATGGTGTGTTCTCAGGTCACTACCGTGTTGATGATAGAACAGAGCAGCCTGTCTTCTTAACACACTTCCTTGCAGAAGCCATTCTACTAGATCCAAGTTGAAATGTGAAACATCTTATTTTTTTGACATGGATTTCTTTAATTACTAAAGTGATCTCCCTTAGTATTTGCAAGTAATTATTTCTGTTATGTGGATTGTCTATTTTCTTCATAGGGTGTTTCATTTATTAGTTCTTGTTCTTTATATATTCAGCATAGTAACGCTGTCATGTTTATAACAGTGTACCTTAAGTCTGTTTATTCATCTTCCTTTAATGATTTTGAAAGTTTTTATTAAATTTTAATTTTTATGTGTGTTGGTGTATATATTTTTGTGCACCATGTGTGTGCAGTATCAGCAGAGAACAGAAGAAGGTGTCAGATCCCCTGGGACTGTGATTAAAAATAGTTATGAGCTGCCGTGTGGGTGCTGGGAATTAAATCTGGATCCTCTGGAAGAGCAACCTGTGCTCTTAATCACTAAATGATCATCTCTCCAGCCTGTTTGGTGATTTTTTTTAACATGTAGAATTTTTATTTGTAATATTTTATAGATCTCACAGTTGACAGCTTCCCTCCTGTTATTCCTTTGCATCTAGATAAGAATGTCCTTTTCCAAAGAGTTTTCTCTGAATATTTGGGTATTTTGTTCCTCTCATTCTTGTTTCATGTATCATTCTTCATTAAGGCAGTTCTCAATTTATTTGGTGAGTGAAGTATCTGAAAATGTTAAATAATTTATAATACCATTTATTTAAACCCACCATAAAATCCCAAATACTATTTTTCCAGAAGAAATTTTGACTAAAAAGTTACATACTAACAATCAAGAATCATATTCATACAATATATAATAAATACTTCCAAACTAAGTGACCTCCTATTAAGTAAGATCTTTCCTGATTTTGTTTTTGTTTTTATTGTTGGTTTGTTTGTTTGTTTGTTTGGAGACAGGGTCTCACTATGTAATCCTGGCTTCCCTTGGATTCTCTATGTAAATGAGTCTGGTCTTGAATTCACAGAGATCCCCTAACCTCTACCTCATTAGTACTGGAATTAAAGGCTTGTGCCCTCAGGCAGAGCTATTTTTGTTTTTAAAATTTAGCTTTAATTCTTTTTATACTAAATGGTATGAAGCTTAGTAAAATGCCTACGGAGGACTGAATGTGAAGAAGGTGCTGTTAATTTTATAGTTGAAGAATTGAACTACTTTGCGACATTGAAAAATCTCACGTCTGTGTGGAGGGAAGGAGAGACACACGGTTGCGTGGCCCCTGGTGGCCTTGAGCTGTACTCTTGTTCTTCTTCCAATAGCTGCGGTTATAGGGCCGCTCTGAACTTCCTGACCTTCTTTGTAAATCTCACTTAGTAATTTGTAATATATTGTCGTGTTGTAAGGTAAGGATCTAAATGGATGTAAAATAATTTTTTAATCATAAACGATGCTCTGAGAATTTATTCCTTCACCAGTTATGTGCTAAATTCCTTTAAAAAGGTCTACTTTGAAGACATGGCCTCTCTTTACCTCACATCTTCTATTACAGATTTCTCTGTGCTAATTCATCTTGTTTATTCTGTCACATAACTGACACTGGTCTTTATGTTTTGGGTAAGAAATGGCATTTTAGGTTTCTGTCTAGTATCATGGAATTCACTCAGGTTCTGTATATTATACAAAAATATTTATATAAATTTTATAATGATAAAACTTCCTTATTTTACAACTTCAAAATGAAAGAAGAAACAAGCTCTTCTTCTTTATAGAAAGGTTTTTTTTAATCAAAGAATGTCGATTCCTCATTAATTCTGTTTTCTTAGTTTGAGAATATTCTCTCAATTTATGTTTTAGTTGGAAAAAATATTAGATGTGTATTTGCTTTAATTTTTTGTACTGCTTTTTATCCTCCTCTTTTCAATATTTGCTTTTATTAATGTTTCTAATTTAAGACAATTTTTTAGAGAACTCTATATCAAACATGGACATTGAGATTAATGCAAGTATTTTTTAAGGATGAATTTTGATT
The DNA here is from genome assembly GCA_004026605.1 of Ondatra zibethicus. Lineage (NCBI taxonomy): Eukaryota > Metazoa > Chordata > Mammalia > Rodentia > Cricetidae > Ondatra > Ondatra zibethicus. Next base: position 144,534 of record PVIU01000999.1, on the reverse strand, counting down.
CTTTACTTGGTGTACAATTGGTTACTTAGTTAGTATTATAAAGAAGAAACTTTCGGGGAGAGCGTTGTTTTCCAGTAATTAGCCATGGATCCTGGTATTTTGGATGTGTGCCAGTGGCTCTCTTTCTCTGTGAAATAGAGCGTAGTTTTCAGTGTACTCTGTCCATGTTCCACTAAATGACCCAAACACTCAAGTTCTGCATTCTGAACAGTAGTTATGCCTGAATTAATTTATACATTTCAAGGTCACTAACTATGATTATATTATATTTTCATCAGTTTAACCATCTCTTAATTTGAATAGGACATACAGTAGTACATAAAACTGAAATTTATGAAAATGCAATTAGAAAATATTGCTTTTAAATTTATTTCTGCTGAAACTGAAAAGCTGTTCCTTCCATGTCCCAGACATGAAGAAGGATGTGGTAATAAAGACCAGGTTGTTTTCTTACTTTCTCTGCACCAATGTTTAGGACCAAAGAAAACAACCTGGTGGTCCAGGCAGGGCTTTGAGCAGGGGCCAGGGAAGGAGGACCCAGGAAGGCCTCCAGTGTGCAGCTTTTATTCTTCCACTGTTTTGAAAAGCAAAATTTCTTCCCGATTTTGTTTCTAGAGCCTGTCATTCTAGACCTAGCCCTTCCTCTGTGTGCATGCTACTCTGAGATCATAACTGCCTCTGCCCTCTGAGCTTCCTACAGATGGTGCCATAAAACCTGGTGATATCTAACCAAGCAAAAAAAGGGTCATTGAGTTCTTCTGCCCACTCCATGGCCTGGTCTGTTTTGTTGACTCTTATGTTGAACCTCTCATATACACTTGAATATAAGTCCCCACCACTGCCTTTCATAGGTACTGACTTTAACCCAGGATGCTAACACAGCCTGAGAATTAAATATCTGTTTCCCAAGCCATACAGTTGGATTTCTTAATTTCTAAAAGCCATGCTGCTTTTGTTGCTTCAAATTAAGCTTATGTGGTTAGGGACTGCTAAGCTATCTACACAAACCTCTTCTGTATCACCTTTTTTTGGCGCCCAAGTTTTATATTAGAAAGTTTGTTTTTTTTTTTTTTTGTTAAGAGCAATAATTTATCTTGCTCAAAGCCAGTGGGAGATCACAGTGGTATGTTAGAAATCACTGTGTGTCCTGTCTCTTTGCCTAGCTTTCTGACTGGATCAAGGTTTGAATCTCTGCTGTGTAACCTCTTAGATTGGAGCTATTGTTGGGGTTTTTTCATTGAAGAAAAACGTGTGTGTGTGAAGGGATGTCTAGTGAGGGTTGGGGTGGTGGCGTGTGTTGTCTGTGTTTGTGGTAATTTTGGTGATGGTGCTTTGCGTAGTGTGTGGGGTATGTGAGTGCAATGGTGGTAGACTTTCGTCACCCCAGTCTTGGGGAGGCAGAAGTGAGAGTCCCTTAGGATCACTAGTCAGCCAACCTTGCTAATATGTGAGTGTCAGGCCCATGAGAGACTGTCTCAAAACACTCAGGTGGATGACACTTGAGGAATGAATGACTCTGGAGAGTATACCCTTGTTCACACATGAATATGCATGCATGTGCATGAGTGCCTACATCCCTGGGAGCATAGACGTTTGCATGTGCAGACCCATACATACAGATGCACACACACTGAGCCTATCGAATGAATCCTTAATTTTCATACATACAATTTCAAAACGTAACCGTTTAATTTCTAATACTCAGGTTTTATACGTCCATCTAAACATCCTCTTTAAGCACGTTTCCTTGTTTGTTGTTTTGAATGTATGAAACCCACGTTGCTGTGTTTCTTCCTTATGACTAACTGATATGAGGTCAACTAGTGCAATTCCACGGTAGTAAGGTCCATAATGGAGGTACAAATAGAAGCTTATCAGCAAGAGAAAAAAAATCATTATGTCTTTTCCAAGATTTTCTTGAAAATGAATGCCAAAACCCACCCCCCATTGTATAACTTTTGGACTAGTGTGTGCAAACTGTTAGAGACTTAGCGCACACTGATAGGCCCAGCACTTGGAAAGCCAAGGCAAGAGGATTAGCAAGAGTTTGAAACTAGCCTGGGCTGTACAGTTGGAATGTGATGCTAGCCTGGGCTACCTAGTAAAACTCTGTTTCATAAAAACTTCAAAGAAAAAATGAAAACAACAAATAGCCTCAAGTTTGTTTAAAACTGTTAGGTGAATTTGTTTTTTAAATGGAAGACAGAAATATTTAAAATATACATATTTAATGTTGAGATCACTTTTATTCTATTTCATATGAGGAATGGTGCTTCTTACTAACATAGCATTCTGCAGATCAAGGTATTTTCCCATGTCTATAACTCCATATCTAACGTTTAGGAACTGGAGGCCATGGGATACTGCCATACCAGCTTTATACATCAGCAAGGCCTTCTGTCCAGTCATGTAGAACAGAGCTACATACTTTCAGTGTTGTCCTTCAAACTCTGTTCCATTTTATCTTGCTGGTACCTCTGTTGACTTGGCCTGTGAATAAACCAGCTGCACTGCCCCTATTCTTAACATCTCTAGGTCCCATGGAGAAGAAGCTAACTCAGCTATATTATGTGCACAAGAAGAATAAGAAATGAAGAAAAAAAAGAAAATGTCTTCTATGTCATGGAGTTCTGTAGACAATGAATGATGAATATTGATTTAATTTGGTCTGTGTTGGTCTTACGCACACTGACCAAAAGCATTATGGGGAAGAAAGGGTTTATTTCAGTACATTTCCAGGTTACAGTACATCACTGACAGGACTCATGGCAAGAATTCAAGCATACCATGGTGGGATGAACAAGGAAAGTTTCTTACTGGCTTCCTCTTTGCTTAGCGGCTAGCTCATGCTCTAAGATGGCTCTCTTACATATCCCAGACACACTTTCCTATCCCTCCATCCTCCCATACCAAAAATCAATCTAGACATGCTGTTGCGGTGGAGGCAAGTCTCCAATGGTGGTTCCTTCTTCCCAGTAGATTCTAGGTTGCATCAAGTGAACAATAAAAAAAGTAACTCGGACAGCTATTAAATTTATGAGAGTACTAGCATGAAGTAAAAACTTATATTAATTTTTATTTCATGTGTTGTTTTCTGTTTTGAGGCAATGTGCACCATTGCTCACTTTATGGAAAATGAAGCCCATCAGAAAGAGGGTTCAGAAAGAAGGAAAGGGAAGGAGAAATATGGGGAAGAAGTAGATAATAGAGCTAGAGAGAGAGAGAGAAATGATAGAGAAAGATAAAATGAGCATACACCGCTTCAGAGAGACACTGGATATCCAGACTCCTCTGGAGACGATGTTTTACACTTGAAAGACTTCATATTTAAAGTAGTCTATTTTGGGAAGCCTTGTGATCATGCAGTGTGACATAAACTTAAGCAACGCCATATATTAACAAGACACTAATCATGGGTGCAAACGCAGTTTCTTTCCTTTCTCGACCTTGACAGTGTACAGTGGCCGTGTTCACATCTGCCTTTTTGAGATGTGTGGCTATTGAGGTGGTCCCCATATTGATCCTTTCTTTGTTGGGACTCATTACTTATCGCCTTCCTAATTTTCACACGGTGGAGTACTGCTTAGGTGCTATGGACCTTAGGTGCTTCTGTTGTTCTGCTTCCTTGTCTTCAAAAATCCACTGCTTGCACTTTTGGATTTCATTGTTTTCAGTGACCTTTCAAATCAGTTCTCTAGTAAGGGAAATTGAAACTGGTGGGTCAGTATAAACCATTCTATCTGCTATTTTCATGATAGGGTCTGCAAATATGTTCAGGTTTCCTTAGCAGTCACCAGCCGTATGGATATAGACACAAATACAATTGCCTGCTTTGTTTACATTCTGTGAACATTGTAGCTCTCTGAAGATTGCGGGCACTTTTCATTATCGTCCTTTTAGCTGTCCTGCTGTCTGAGTGATTTTGCTGGACATAACTAAAACGGGCATAGATACAGGTAAATTACAACTCGTACCCATTTCCAACTGTCAAGAAAGAAATGAAGGCAGAGGACTTCTCCTCGCTGTGATCTGGCAAGCCCCCCCTTTTTTTTCCAAATTAGTATATGCAAATGGGCTTTTACCCAGTGAAACTTTCTGTGAGGTTTTGCAGTGTTTACAACAGCTGACTCATAAAAGAACACTGCTGAAGTGAATAGCCAAGCATTTCCAAGATGATAAGATTCATTCTGTGCTGGGAAAAGAGACGAAGCATGTGTGGGTTTTTTTTTTTTTTCTGAGTCGGTAGCAATGATATGTGTGATTCAGAAGGACTTGGCATTCAGAAGAATGTAGTGTGTGTTTGTGAGGAAACTTAGCAAGCTTTAATTTTGCTCACCTTGCCGTTTCTCTTCCTGAAATGACTGGATTCGCTGATTTAGGCGAGGGTGTTCTTTTTAATTGTATGTGGACTCTGTAATCTCTAGTCCAGCCACAGAGCATGGTTACATAATGTATTCCTCAGGCAATTTCATAATGGTGTAATGGAAGCCAGCCAAGTGGACTTTGACACAGAGTAGGCAAGACTTTTAATTTTTTATTCAATATAGTTAGCATTTAACCCTTCTAGACATTCTCCCAGCATTCAATTGGATAGACCCAGGAGAATTATTGATCAGAAATTGAAGACCCGAGACAGGTGCAAAATCCCAGGAACTTTGTGAAACATTTATAACAGATTAGGGTCTCTCATTCTTGCTTCCACCTTGAAGAATTAGAGAAAAGGAAAAGCCATCTTTTAAAAGGGATCCATGGCCTCAGACTACAGAGTTTACCTTGCTTGTAACAGACTCAGAGTTTAATAGACTGGTTCTGTGGACCCACCACTCCCTCCATTCCTCCTCCTTTCCTCCTTTCTTTACTGTCTCCCCTCCCTTGCCTTGCTTCTTTATTTTATGAAAAACAAGCTGGTGCTGTCTGGTTTCCTGGTATTACAATAGTCTATCATCTAGAGCAGAGGTCCCAACTTTCCTAATGCTATGACCCTTTTGATACAGTTCTTATATTGTGGTGACCTCCAACCATAAAATTTTTTTGTTGCTACTTCATGATTAATTTTGCTACTGCTATTAATTGTAATGTTATAAATCATAAGCTGTTATCTAGGTTATTTGATACCCCTATGAAAGGAATGTTCAGTTCTCCAAAGGTATCTTAACCCACAGGCTGAAAACCACTGGTCTAGAGGATGAAGTTTAGAGGTAAGAATCCTGCCTAGTTAAGCAAGCCCATTATAGATGCCCATCTCACCTAGCAGTTGAGCTGCAAGTCCCTACATTTTCCAGGGCACCTTCTCCTTGGGGAGTGGTGTACGTTGAGCCTCTCTCTTTGGTTTTAATTCCTCCCTCTTCTCATGTCTCACTGGGAACATGCTGTGCACTGTGGACCACAGGAAGGGCTAGCTAATAAAATTGGGAATGATGTGGGCTGCAGCAGGGCTGGTTTCCTTTCAAGCATGCAGCATGCAGTGCAGTGCATGATACAAATGCTTTTTCAAATGTGATTGTAAACTGGATAACGGATGTGAGCTGTGTACACAGAACAGGTCAAATGCATCTAAAAACGTTTTTCTCCCCGAAACCTAATTTAAAAGAGCAAGAAAACTTGATTTGGACAGCTTACACCTTGTTTATGGGGAGCTGGGGAGGCGAGACTTAAGGCTATCAGATGAGATTCTTATCGATCAGGTGGCATGCCTTTCAATATTCAAGATGTGGTTACAGCTGAAGCCCACTGCCCTCTTGCACAGCTTGTTGTCTGCGCTTGCGGACTGAGCCACAGTGTTTTCTTAGTTAAAAGAAATCTTTGATCTATGTTTATCACTGTGAAAAAGATCACTAAAGTGGCATCCACAATTTATTCACAATTTCATTATGCTGTCTTCCAGTGTTGTATCACGTTTTCTCTAGAAATATACCATTGAACTGCAACACAGGTTTTATGTGGAAGAATAGTATCTTTATCTAGTTAGGGCAATTTAACCCGATATAAATATGCCCTGTCTCTATCCTAAGTTATTGTGAGGTTTAGTTAAAATAGCATATCCCAATATCCATGCTCGGCACACAATAAAATTTTCAATGAACATTACTTTTACTCATTACCAATTGCAGACATACATGCTAGAGCTATTTTTGCCACTAGGTTCTTCTACTGAGAAGTTAAACTTCGCAAGCCTGCGTGTTCCTGTCTGGAGCACGTAGGAGCTGGGGCTCATCAGGTTCCCACCCTTACAGCTGTGCATCTCCCCGTGGACCTCGCTTATTTGTCATCAGCTTGCCTTGTATTCTGCCTTCTTGGCTCGCCATTGGTTTTAACACCAGTGCTTCTTTTTCTTGTTCATTCTTCTGAAGATGGCAGGTGTCTCTGTGAGTACCTTTTTAAAATTCTTTCATTTCTATCCCTTGGCTTTTTACACCATTGAGCCCTGTACCTCAAAATCACCGTATAAATCTCCACAGCAGTTTTGAATGGAGTAAAACAAAGTGGTTCATAGTGTGGCTATATAAGTCAGTGTTCCTGGATCCACAGCACAGTCCCCCACTTTCAGCCATGAGAACTTGGTAGGTCACTCGTTTGTTCTGCTGTCTTTGATCATTTGAAAAATGAAGGTAATAATAATTATATTATTAAAAGATAGCATTAAAAATTTTAAATTGCTAATATGTGTATTATAATAGAACAATATGAGAAACAGTATAAGGAAAAACATTGGGGTGTACCTACCCGAGAGTCTTTTTAAAGATATATAATATTTTTATTGATTCTTGGAGAATTTAACACAATATATCTTGATCATATTCACCAGCTATTCTTTCCCCCAACTCCACCTAGTTCCAACCTCCCCTTCTGTCTGTTTTCTTTCTCTTCTTCTGTGTTTTCTTTTCTTTCCTTTTCTAGAGATTATCTTCCAGCAGATGACTTGGTCCTCTGGTTCTTACACTCTTTCTGCCTTCTCTTCCAAGATGTTCCATGAGCCAAGCTGTAGGGCCTGTGCTTTAGATGTATCAGCTGGGGATGAGCACCCTGCAGGCTTTCTGTAATGATCTCTGTCTACTTCACAAAGAAGCTTTGTTGATGAGGAGTGAGAGCTACTCTTAGCTGTGGCTATAAGGATAAATAGAGCGCAGTTAGGAATTATACTGGTTTAGGAAAGTGCCAGTAGTATGTTCTTTTCCAAGTTCCATGGCGTTACCAGGCGTGGGTAGTTGTCTAACTTCACAGTTCCATGCATGGATTTCCTCCAATTGAGCATGTCTTAAGTTCAATTACATTACTGGTGGTTATCCCCAGGATACAAGAGCTGCTATTGCTACCTACCCAGATATCTTTCCCTGCTGTCTTTGTTGGCATTATAGCTGGGTAGGACTATTGATTGTTTTCTTCATTAGCAGCTTGCATGGCTCCTTCTGAGACTGTGCAAGCTAGTCACCAGTGAGGAAGCTTCCAGGTCAGATCCGGCTTTGATCCTCTAAACCCTGTGTCCTGTTCTAAGAGTATGGTGTCTTTAGCAATGTTATTACATTTTTTGGGGAGGTACCAAAGACAATGACAATAGTCTATATATACCAATTTTGTATTGACCACCCTGCCCAACAACTGGAAAGAATGTTTCTACAGTGTCAGGCCATGGAAATGACTATCTAGGTCCAAGAGGGAAAGAAGTTAGGAAGGGGAAAAAGCAGGATGGGATAGGACTTGAAGGAGCTTATTTTGTTCAAAAGCATGTTACATATCCTGATAAGGATGTAGTTATGTAGACACATGTGTTTGAAAACTTATCATTCTACACTTTAAATCTAGGTGGACCTGTTATACTGAAAAATGATTTGCAAATGTACACAGGAACCTTGTGATATGGTAAACTCTCCCCACTAAATACAAAAGACACACATTGCTGGTAGAATATAAAGAGCGTTTCTGAGAATCCTTTGTGAGTACTATGCGTTATAGGATATTCCATGGTTGCTGTGAAGAGATGAAAGCATTCTGAATGATTTTAAAATATGACTTGGGTAGTCAGGGTTTACTTACAGATCTAATATCACAAATTTGAATGGCATTTTATCCTGCTGGAAAGGTTAAACAATACAATAAATCGAAGTTGGATCATGGCCTATATTTCGTTATTTTAACATATATCAAAATAATTTTATTTTTCATGAACTTTGTGTATGAGAACACATTCAAATCTACATTACTCCTGCTCTTCCCTCCTCTTCCTGTTGCTTCTTCTCTCTCCAGCTCCTCTATACCCTTTGTGTTCTGGCCTCCCTCTGCAACTCTGTTCATGCTCCCTTCCAGATTCAAATCTTTAATTTTTATGGTTACATGTATATACGTATGTGCAGCATATATATGCATATATACATAGATGTATATATATACACACACAAACCTGTGTGAGAGCTTGTTCATGGAGGAAACTAATTCTCCTTCTCTTAGCAGCCATATGTTTTAGAAATACACAGGCAATAAAAACATCAGTAAGCTTCTCATTTTATTTAACCGCTCTGCAACTGAACCTGGTATTCATTTTGAGCAACTCTGTATATTACACGATAAATTGAATAGCCAACTGTTTTAACGTATTGCCATCAAACCTACTGTCCTAATGTGCTCGGGCTGCTGCGACACAATGATAGAGACTGGGAGGTTTAAACAGCAAATATTATTTCTCACAGGTCTGGGAGATGGAAGTCCAAGACCAAGGGGCTGGCCTTGTATGCTTCATGCTCATTGAATCAAGCTCACATTTGTGGATTATATAACAAAAGGACCTTCACGGAATTTACATTCCTTTTTATTAATAATGCACTAGTGAAATAGGTCACACTGTGTCCAGCATATTGAATATATTATCATTATTTTTGATGATGGTGCTAAGTGCTAACTAAATGTGCTTTGGGATATTGTACTAATAATTATGAAAATGTGATTTCTTGAGAAGATGCTCTTCTACATAATTTCAGGCCTATTATTTTAAAGGGATTCTATTCAAGTCCATTTAGCCATGGCTTAATTGGATTGGATCCATGTTTAGTTTAATTCATAAATTTTAATGACCTCTAGCAAGTAATAAATCTTTGAGTGATGGGACTTGATATATATCCTATAGATTCCAGGCATAATCTGCTTTGAAATGTAAATGATGAGTAGATCTATATTCTAGGGTCTAGGGGAAAATGTAAGAAATTGCTTCCAGTTTTGTGGAAGAAAATGAACATTCCTTGAATACCATCATTCATCGATAGACCCATTTAGTTCTGTTCTCCATAAATTTACCATAAATTTGAGGGATTGAAATATGAAATTCACGATAAATTCGGGGGATTGAAATATGAAATGGAGAATTTTCTGAGTCTCCTTATGTTAGATTGCCAACCTAACTGTCAGCCCGTGTGGGACTGGAGACATCATCCCCTACAGTTACCTGCAGCAGCCTAAGGTCTTTTAGGGACCTCAACTCAGATAAAACTAAATCCTTGACCTGGTTGTAGAAAAGAATTTCAGGCCAAGCCGGTGTGAAAAAGACTTGGAGCTTCTCAGAAGACACTCAACAGATTTTAGTGTAAATGCTGATAGGTCCTCAGGGGAGGAGGGAGACACACTGAAGTGTGGGCAGGAGCTTCTCTAGGAAGGGTCAGACTTAAAGAGTCTACATCGCTGCTGTTTAGGGAAGCTTCTGAAGACATCTGTTAAGGGAACAAAGTGAGGTCATAGGGCAGGGCCTATGCCTTGGGTAGGGTTACAGCTGCTAAGGTAGAAAACTCTGGGTCACAAGAGTTGCAGAGAAAGATATTTTATACTGTAAATTGAGGTTGATTCTTGTTTTGAAGAGTCCCAGAATATCTAAAAAATGAATGCGTTTATATTTGAAGTTGAAATAGGCTTAGGCCTTAAGCATGGTTTATTGCTATGTTAACATCTGTCTTTCTATAAAAGGACCATTGTCTATGTCACCAGCCCTCAAAGACAATGATAATTATGCTGGAATTCTTGGCTCCCCTCTGCTAAGAGGCTTTAGGTGAGGGGTTTCCTCTCCCTTCCTATATTGCCATAATTTCCTCTGCCTATGTATCCTACCTCAGTGTGATAGTAGTTTAATAGGCACACAATCAAAAAAGAAGAAAGAGGAGCAGGAGCAGGAGGAGTAGTAGTCAGTTCTCTTTTCTGAGTCTCCAATTAGCCAAAGACGATGGCATATGAGGCTATGGATTCTGAGGTCTATAGGCTGTCTCCTGTATGTACATAAGATACTGACCTAGGCATTAAACATTCTCCGTTGATCAAGGAGATAATATCCTTGTCACTAAGGAACTTGGTATCCAGGAGAGTAGAATAATAGATGTATATGAAAATCATTTACAGATGATTTTAGGGTTAAAATGATGTTTGACCTCTTAGAATCACATATTTATAGTTTCTCTGTTAAGGAAACATTTGAGTTGGGGCTGGAGGATGAGAAATCATCATCTGGTTATGTGTAAGAGATACCTACATCTGTTAAGGGTATGAAGAAGGAAATAATGCTCTGATAACTAAGAAAAGGTCAGTAGGGATGGAGAGTAAAAGACCGGGAGAGTTGAAATTTGTGGAGAGAGATAGTCAGGAGATCTGATGGCCAGGTGCTCATGGGCCTCCTTAAGGAGACTGTGTTTCATTTAGGGCACAGTGAGTGACCATGGGAGGAGTTTCAGACAGATGAGTGACACATTGGATCTTGTTTTAGAAAGATTACTCTGGCTTCTTTATTAAGAATAGACAAGAAATAAAAAGCAGCAAAGTCATTTGGAAGGCATTGGTGGATAATTCAGATGAGAGATGGTGGTAGCTGTAGAGAGAGGGTTTCTAATTATTTATATTGTGGAGCAGGAAGGGAGGATTATGAAGAAATTTAAGATGAAAATTTAAGGTTTGATTTAGAAATTTTAGCTTTCTTCAAGGGCCTGCAGTTTAGCAAATGCTAGAAAATCAGCAGATGGTGGTTGTGTTGGGGCAATGCTGTGTACTAGCTGATGATTCTGTGGGTCAAAGTCATGGTGCTAGAGCCATGCTGGGAAAAGTGAAAATATCCAAGGAAAGTGGGAAGTGAGAGTGAGTGAGACCTGGAGTACTTAGTGGGCAGGCAAAAGGTGCAACCTTTCTGGATTTTGAGGACAAGAAGGCCAAGCAATAGGAAGAACACCAGGGTAGTGTGATAAGAAAGAACTCCACGAAGGAAGAGCTCAGGGATGCTCTGGGGAGTTTGCTGTTAAGAGTAAGATGGGAGCACCACTTGTCTGAGGCTCAGATTGCAGTAATAATTTAGAGACCTGAATTTGCTTTATGATCCTTGGGGTTGCATTTCCTTCTATCACATGGAACAAGTGTCCCTGTAAGTTGGGAAGAGGAGTTTTGTCCTGCACACCTAACAAACAACAAAAAATGAACAAACATACCTTAAACATTTTCTAATTACTATCCTTGTAGGGTGAGGTTGGGAAAATGGAACGACAGAACTGCTAGCTATTGATTAAGAGTATTTAGGACGCTGCTGTGTGACACTGTTCCTGGAGAAATGGGAACAAGTGTCTACCCACCCATATAGAGAAATGTGGACAGATCATACTGATGGTGCCACTAGAGTCCTCCACACTGAACCAGTGATTTTGGGGAAGGTTGCTTACAGGTGTATGAGTAAGTCACAGACAGCTAAATCACCAAACACCAACTGGAAGCATTTCTTGGGCTCTGTCCGACAGGAACTCTGTTAGGCAAATTGAGAAATCTTCTCACCTCAAGCTTTACTGCTTATATGACCCTGGAGAGGGTGGGGCCTCTTGAGTTAGGAAAATTTCAGGGACTTCCTGAGCCCTGTGAGTTGTTTATTTCCTGAGTCCTAGCAGGCTCCCTTTAAAACTTCTGGAGTCTAGAGGTGTTTCCTTCAGGTAGAATATTTCAGTTTGAAAGTATTTGCTGTACTCCATGCTGAGTGGAGGTTTTCTGTCTGCAAGTTTTCTGTCCCCACTTCTTTGGAGCTTACTTCTATGGTACTTTGTATGAGTGATTCCAGTTTTGATTTTCAGTCTTGCCTTTTCCATCCTAGTACAGGAGCCAGGTCAACAAGTAATCGGCGTTAACTATTATACTAGAGTGTCTGAGCTTTGTTTAGCTGCTTGTGGAAGGGTTTAGAAAGATTTCTTGAAGACATCTGAAGTGACTGAGAGGGTCTTAGTTACTTTTCATTTTTTTTTCTTTTCTTTTTTTTGGAGGGGGATGTAACTGGAGGCTGCTTGTTTGTTCCTGGCTGCTCAGCCCCAAAATAACCATACAGAAACTGTATTAATTAAATCATTCTTTGGTCTATTAGCTCTAGCTTCTTACTGGCTAGCTCTTACATCTTAATTTAGCCCATTTCTATTAATCTGTGTATTGCTACATGGCTGTGGCTTACTGGCATGGTTCTGTGCAGCGTCTGTTTCTGGAGGAGCTACATGACTTTTCCCAACTTTGCCTTTTTTCTCCCAGCATTCAGTTTAGTTTCCCCACCTACCTCTGTTCTGCGCTGCACAGGCTCAAGACAGCCTCTTTATTAACCAATGGTATTCACAGCATACAGAAGGGAATCCCATATCAGGGGAAAATGGGATTTCGATACAGGGTTTCTTTGTGTAACAGTTCTGGCTGTCCTGGAATGCACTTTGTACATCAGACTGGCCTCAAACTCATTGAGATCCACCTGCCTCTGCCTTGAATACCAGTGCTGGGGTTAAAGGTGTGCACCACCACCACCAGGCATTAGTTACTTTTCTTATTTCTGGGATGAAATGCCCTTATAAAATCCAGTTAAGGGAGAAGGGGTTTATTTTGACTCATTTCAGGTTCCAGTTCTGCAGGGGTGGGAAGTCATGGTGGAAGGAACTAGCAGGTCACACTGCATTTGCAACCAGGAAGGATAGAGAAAGGTTTCATTGGTGTTTAGCTCGCTTTTTCCTTTTCTTCAGTCCAGGATCCCAGAGGATGGTGCTGTCTGCCTTTAGGGTGAGTCCTCCCACCTCACCTAAACGCCTCTAGGTACCTTTCACAGACCAAAACCAGAGATTTGTCTCCAAGTTCAAGATCCTCTCCAGTAGGCAATCAATGTTAACCGTCACAAGCATATTTCAGGAAGATTTCAATGTAAGGATTATGAGAATACTGGGTTAAATTTGCAAGTGACTTTTATTCCTTTCTGTTTTCTAACCTGTTAAGTTTCCTAAGCTTAAAATTAGTATCTGCAGCATGCATAATTATTTGGGAGATGGAAACTTTGAGTTTTGTCATAACTGGACTCCAGTTCTGAACTCAAGCCAGGCGATTCTGGACAGATTGCTTACTTGGCAACTTGATTTCCCTTTAGGAGGTGTAAGGACAAAAAGTCATGTCCCTATCCCAGAGGATATGTATTAACAGACAGTTAAGTCCTCCAAAATATCCTGCTTTGTGTACTGGATTTATAAGGACTTGTATGCTTCTCCTAATGACTTAGGCTGAGTAAATCCTTCTACTCGCCCTTTCCATGTCCTAGTATTTTAACACCAGCCATCAGTCACCATGTTCTTAACCTGTCAAAGTGTAAATGCACTAGTGCTACTCTCACTGGGCATATTTCCAGACAGCAGTGAACGCCTGGCTTTATACAATTGCAAGTCCACTTCCTCTGTCAGAACACATGCTTATATCGGCCTGCACTTTAACATTTTATTCCCAGTTCTTATAGCCTATTCTTTCCCCAACTATGTGTGCTTTGAAATCATTTAGAGTACTAGCGCCTTTGCTAAGGTAGACACCACCAGGTCTTGGCTAAATGTTTCAGGGCAGAAGTCAAAGGAGACAGATGTATTAGATCATTGTTGGGAATTGTCAAAGGCTCATTCGCTACAGTGTAAGAAATAGGAGTGTAGAATCCAGAATGCTGAAGAAGTACAACACAAAACAAAACAAAACCCATCAAAACTGCATTTTCTACTATAATAGTGACTGTTGTTTCCGCCAGTGTGAAAGCAGTCAGTGCTGTCACTGCTTGAGACCACTGAATACTTGATGATGTTTGCCTGCTTCAGAATGTCATTTCTTAAGATGTTGAAAGATAGCACAGACTTGAGAATAGTATGTTTATATGATTGGTTAATAATAATGAGCTGTTGTTTTGGAAAGAAACCCAGTTTATTCTAGTTCTAGTTCTATTCTAGTTCTACTGATGAGGACATTTGCTTTTCATTACTCTTAAAATATTTCAGGGTATTAATTATTGACTATCTAGTGCATCTATAAGGACTCTATTTTATAACTGGATAAATTATAATAAACATACATGTTCAAAAAGAACATTGTGGCCAACATCACAGTCTCCCAGTACTTGGGAGAATTAGAAATTCAGGGACAGCATCAGCCACATAGTGAGGGTTTGAGTCTGCCCTGGACTACATGACACCATGTCTCAAAAAGTCAACAACAAAACCAAACAAAACCAAGAAAAAAGCAATCTAACAACAAACAAGTAAACAAACAAACAGAAAACTCAAAAAATATCAATACAAACCTAATAATAAATAAGACTTATTTTGCATAATAATACAGGCAAATTCGTACAGAATAGTACAGTCAGGTTCTTAATAACATCAGTATCTAAAACATCTTATTCAAGAACTCATCATTTGAAATTGGCTTCAGACTGATTCAGATACTAATTTTCAACTCCCCAAAGCATGAACATAATTTTCATTCCTCTACGGGGATAGGAAGATGTTGGGGATCGAACCTTACACTCTGAAAGTTGAACTTATACTCTTACAGGCTGAATATGATCTGCCACTGAATGCTACCTGCCCCACCCTCAGCATTCAGACTAGAAATACTGGGATACCTTCGGTAATGCAGCTGAAGGACAGAACTCACAATGATGTTACTTGGGCAAACCCTCCTCTGTAAGAGATCCTCCATAGTCCTGACTAAATGCATAGGGCAGTTAACTTTCACAGGTCACTGCTGTTGGCCTAGTTTTCTGTCATCTTAACACAAGCTAGTGTTATCTGAGAATTGAGAAAATGCTTTCATAAGACCGGACTCTAGGCGTGTGGGGTTTCTTGATTAGTGGTTGAAGTGATAGGTCTTGCCCATATGGCAGTGCCACCTCTGGGTAGGGTGCTTCTAGGGTATATAAGAAAGCAGACCAAGAAAGCCATGGGAAGCAAGCCTGTGAGCAGTGTGTGTGCATGGTCTCTGTTTCAGTTTCTGTTTTCAGGTTCCTGCCTTGATTTCCATCAGCGGTGGAGTCTGGCATGAGAGTTGTTAGCTGAAATAAAGCAGTTCCTCCCCAAGTTACTTTAGGTCATGATGTTTTATTCTAGCAGTGGAAACTCTAAGACAGCTCCTTAGAATTTTCCATATAGAGGGCTGATGTTCTTGTTTCTGTGTAGAAAATCTAAAAAATCAAAAGAGAGGAAGATAAGCTATTCATCCTAAGGAGGAAGATAGAAAAACAGAAGAGGCATATGTTGAGATTGCCTTCACTCTGAGTTTTGTGGTGCAAAAAACTTGGGGCAGCGCATAAGAGAGTTGAGGCCCTCTTGGATGTTTTACAGAGAAAGGAGCAAACCTCAGCACAGTCCAAGGGGTTGTAGGGATCAGTACAAGTTTCAGAGATTATGGAAGAATTTGGGATAGTCATGCCAGTGGTCATCATAAGTATGTTTAAAACTATGAAGACACACACACAAACACACACACTTTCATGGGGTGGGGGGATGAGGGTGCTGCAGATGGAGCTAGGGAACATGGCGTTAGCTCCCAGTGAACACCAGGCAGGGAATCTCTTAGTCCAAGTCACTTACCTCATTCTCATCACTTCAGCCTGGTCATTTTAGGTTTAGAAAGAACCTAAATGAGGCAGAGAGATCCAAGGACGGAATGAGAGGAAAGGGGGATAACATCACCCTTTTTAGCTCACAGACACTTCCGTGTAGCTAGCTGTGTCTGGGTGGGATAGATACCTAGAATTTGAGTTTTCCAGTGGACAAATATGTTGATGTAGACATTTTAACTTCTGAGTTAGCACTATGTATGGTGGCTTAAAGTTTTTGAGTTAGAATATTAGTTGAGCTGTTTGAGTTTTTGTGTCAAGGATAGATAAGATCCTCCCCTGTTGGCTGAATTTTAAAGGGACAGGGTAGAGTAGCATAGTAGCATTTTTATTTTTCTTATTCCTGTCGCAAAAATATCTGACAAAGAGTGGATGTATTTAGGATCACAGTTTGAGGGTATAGCACGGAAGGGATCGTACGGTGGTGGAAGTGTGAGGTACTGGTCTTACTGCATCCAGATCCAAGTAGCAGAGAAAGATGAAGGCTTGTGCTCAGATGTCTTTCTTCATTCTGTTCAATCTGGGGTCCTAGCCTGAGGACTCCCCGCATTCAGGGTGGGCCCTCCATCTTTCCATCTGTTTCCTTGGAGGTTGTAAATCCAATTAAGTTGTCATTAAAGACTGACTACTATCAAAGTCTTCTGTGGGTTTTTCCCCTGGACTCTTGCGTGGACCCAGAGATATAATCATATAGACATGAATATATGTAGGAATGCATGCCTGTGCATTTTGAGATTTAGGAGGCAGAAAGGTATCTGTTCTCTTCAGTACTTATTTTGATTTAAAAACTAGGCGAGGAAGCCAGGCTTGGTGGTACAAGCTTGTACCCCAGCTACTTGGGATGCGGAGGCAGGAAGATGGTAACATTAAGGCATTCCTATGTTGCCTGTAAATGTCTGGCAAAATATGTCTCAAAGGTGAAAAAGGGTAGGGGCACTGGGAATGTATATTGATCTTTCTGATGGACAAATATGTTGACCTAGGCATTTTAACCTCTGAGTGAGGACAATATGACTATATGTGTTCTCTCTCTCTCTCTCTCTCTCTCTCTCTCTCTCTCTCTCTCTCTCACACACACACACACACACACACACACACACCACACATACACACGGACCATGTGGCTATATGTGTGGTATATATATGCATATACTGATATATATATATATTGATATCAGTGGCAGAATGTTTGGATGATTGCCACTATGTTGAGATCAATGTTTCAATTTTCAGCACTGGAAAAAATACAAAAGCTGGTGAGGTAAGGGTTATGTATTCCTCACTTCTTCATCTTAAATAACACGTTTCCAAAGATAGATTAAAGAGCTAAATTGGCTACTGTGGTGGACTTGTAGCTGAGTACCAGGATTGCTGAGAAAGCTGCATAAATCCTGTGATGGTTTGAATAAGAATGGCCCCAATAGGCTCATAGATTTGAATGCTTGATCATTATGGAATGTTACTACTTGTGATGAATTAAGAGGTATGGTTTGTTTGAGTAACTGTGGCCTGTTGGAGGAATTGTGTCACTTGGGGAGTCTTTGGTGTTTCCAAATCTCAAGCCAGGCCCAGTGTCTCTCTCTTCCTGCTGCCTGTGGATCTAGATGTAAAACTCTCACCTCCTTTTCTAACAGCATGTCAGCCTGTATGCTACCATGCTGATAATTGACTAAACCTTTGAAACTATAAGCAAACCCCAACTAAATGTTTTCATGGTATCCCTTCACAGCAAGAAAACACTGACTATGACAAATTCTTACACTTTATATTTGAATGGGGATGACAGTGGCATGTATACTATAGGTGGTTGTATTCAACACACACAAATAAATATGTTTAAATTGTTTTGACTTTGGCTTTATTATGTAGTTTTTTTTGTTTGGAGTTTTGTGTTTTTGAAAGACCGTCTCACATGGTCCAAACTGACTTTGAACTCCCTATATCGTGAAATAGTCAGATTGAACTCCCGATCCTCCTGCCTAGGCCTCCTGAGTGCTGGGCATTAAATCATGTACACCATGTATGGCTTTCATTTTTAAATTGGCAGAACACTGTATGTATTTATCTTGTACAATTTGAGTTTTTTTAAATTATACATTTTAGAATGGTTAGATTGATTTAAAAATGCACACATATGGGTGCTCTTGTTTTCCAATATATGAGTATATAACCTTTTCACTATCCTGAGAATGGGTGAGATTGTAGCATGCCTAATATGTTGCCTGTGAGCATCTCTCTCTGTTGTGAAATGCTACTTTAAACATTTTGACACCAAAAACATTCAGCTCAACTGTCACGGGAGGTCACACTTCCTTTAGACTTTAAAGTATATAATTGTACAGACAGGGAGCAAGACACTGAGAAGCCTAGGAGTGAGCCTTCTGTTTGCTTTGTGATCCCTGATTATGTAGCAGATGAGAGAATTATCTGGTAATTCCAGCTATCAGAAAGTTCACAATGCTGGGTCACAAAGGGATTTGGTTTTAAAGATCTCCTAGATAATTTTATCGAAAGAGTCAAATATAATGTAGTAGATTAAAATGTATCCCACATTTCCAATGAGCTTTCCTATTAGAGAAATATATAAGATTGAAATCAGTATGTTAATATAAAATAGAAGGAAATAAAATGTGTTAGAAGAACCTTTATGTATTTTATACTTCCATTTATCCGTAGTCAAAAGAATAGCAAGCTAACACAGACACTGCCTCCACTGAGCAGCAAGAGCACAGGATGCAGAGAGAAATAGCTGGGTGCTGTACACATTGTGTCTCCCAGTGTTTTCCTTTCATCCTAACAAGGTTAAGGATTAATCCTTCGTTTCTTCCATTTGCAAAGTCAGCTCTTGTTAGAACAACCTTTCCTAGTATTTGGGCCTTGTTCTGGTTCCCTGGTATTTTGTATTTAATTAACAATCAGGCGTGGAAACAAGTAGACTAAGTCCTTTTACTTCTTGGTTTAAAGTTCCTCTAAATGCCAGCAGAGGCACCCCACAGGAGTCTGCTGTAGGGCAAAAGGCTGTCTTATAATGAAGATGTTTATAGTGTCCCTGAAAGGCAAAGCTGCAATTACAAAGCCAAATAAAGAATTTGTCTTCAATTTTATAGCTGTTAGGAGGAGCTGTGTTAGAAATGGCATGTCCTGTATGGGAAGCAGTGACTGATCTATGGGAAGCGTAGCTAGGTGTGGATTTGTTCTTCCTGTGAACAGAAATGTGACGCTCTACTGAGTTGACTGGAGGTTCTAGCGACTGGTTCTCTCTGCCGGACTTTGACAGGCCACTTAACCTTTCTGAACCTCTGTGTGTTAGACTGTGAAACAAGTACAGTCACATCTCAGAATTGCTGTGACAACTGAAGACATTGTCTGTCTGCTGCCCTGATAATATGTAAACAGTGAAGAAAAATAGATTAATTACATGCCTCTAGTAGGTAGTTAGTAAAGCTTGATATTTCACTTGTTAATATAAGAGGAAGCCAGGGTAGTACACATTTGTCAAATTGGTTGAAACTCCATTTTTCCCACTAGTTTTTCCCTACCTATCTACCAAAATTGTGAAAAAAAAAAAGTCAAATACTGTGAAGCAGAAAGTAGCCAGGGCGAATTTCCCACTTCACACACAAATGTAAGATTAAAATGCACTATTTAAGTTTAGGTGTTTACACTTATATGTAAGTTAATGAAAATGTCAATTTCCATAGTCTTGGTTGACACTAACTTCATGTTGCAAAAGACTTGAAATTAATACAGATAATGAATGTTGATTCATCCACTGTTTCAAGTTTTCTTAATTATAATTTCATTATTTATTGCTTGACATATAGGGATAACACTTAGAGCCTTGCACACTCTATGGAAATCCTGCACCACCGAGCTGGTTCCCCATCCCTTAGCTTGTAATTAGAATTTAATTTTGGTTGAAATGCTTTAGGCCCCTACAAAACTGTGCACACTCAGATTACACGAAGACAGTCTGTGCCTGAGTTCCTACAGAACTGTGTGCCCTTCAGACAGCACACAGACACTCAGTGCAGGGGTCACGGAGAAGCTGTGTATACCTCACTAACATGAAGACAGTTAGTTCAGGAGCCCCGTGTTGGCCGAAGTTACCTTTAATGGTGCTGATGATGTTCGTTTTTTAAAATCTATAAACGATTAAGTTTTAATTGGTCTCCATTTATTTCATTAGTTTCAATCTGATCATAATTATCAAGTGTTTTGATGTGTAATCTTTTCATCAGAAACTTTGAATTTCTATCCATTCTAGGAAAGAGATAATACTTATTTTAAACTTAAGAAGAATATTAGTCAGAGACTAGACCCATTAACTGCCCTTCTCATGAAACGTTTGTTTGTTTAAATGTGTTAGGTAATACATCATTCTCTAACAATCATGTAGGATATATATACATACATATATATATAATATATATAATATTCAGGCTTTTGAGGGCTGGTCAGACCATAGAGTTTCTTAATTTCTTGGCTGCTCTGAGTAAAGGATATGAAAAGCTTAGTTTGCTTTCTTGTAAAAATGTCTTGACTCTCAAGCCAGTTATTGAAGTTTATTAAATCAATCAATCTCTCCCTCTCTCTGGGTTTGGTTCTGATTTACAATAGGATATTATGGTGTAGCACTGACTGGCCTTGAATTCTCCACACAGTCCAGGCTAGCTTTTAATCCTCTCAACTCTCTCATGTGCTGAAACCACCACCTTCAGTAGTAATTTCTGGTTTGTTTTTAAACATGCATTTAACAGAAAGTGCAGCTCTATGTAAATGGAGTTTTGCCGAAGTGAAACCATGTCATTAACAAAAAGTATTCAAATTTATTACTGTAATCAATTATCACTAATACACCTCATGGGTCCTTGCCAAGAGAAAATACACTGCAAGAAATGGATTCCTTGTTGCTTATTCACTGTCTGTGCCCATGTGGACTTCAAATGCTAGGGTTCTCATTGTGAGAGTTAGACCTGAGCACTAGTGTGTGTGCTAGGGTCTCAGTGTGAGAGTGAGCCCTAAACACTAATGTCTGTGCTAGGGTTCTCAGTGTGAGAGTTAGACCTGAGCACTAATGCGTGTGTACAACAGGCTTTGGAAGAATCACAGGAAGTATGGGCAGCCAACCCTTCTGGTAAGCACATTCCTTTTCTTTTCCCTGAAGAGTTCTCTGGAGTGTTTTATGTCAGAAGGCTAACCTTGACTAATTTAATATGCTAAAATGCCCGGTACTAAAATGTTCCTCTAATTTTCAGAAGTGCTTGCATCTTTTGCCCATTTCTAATATGGTAATAAATGTAATATTAATTTACTTGAATTATAGTTTCTTTTCTTTTTTCTTTTGGAGGGGAGGGCAGTTTTTTATTTATGTACAGAAAAGTTAACAGTGTACATTTAGTCCTAATTTAGTGGTGAGTTCTTTGGCCTTGTCTTTTTCAACTTTGCAATGTGGGTTATAGTTTTTGGACCCAGGACATTGCCTCTGCAGTGGTGGCAGATCTCATCCTTGTTATTATTAATCCTTATAGTTTCTGTCATCTTAGCCAGAGAGCCTGTCTTCCAAGTGGACCTGTGTGAAGGCAATCGTTTTTTCTCTTCCTGTGTTCCAGACATCCCAGCCTGGCCTTTCCCCTTGATGCAGTAGAAGACCACTGTCTTGCCACACAGGTCAGGCAGGAAGACTATTACTTCCGTGGGGTCTATGTTGGATGTTCTTCTTTGCTAGCAACTTTCTTCTTACCACTGGCCAGCTGCCTTTGCTTCTCCTGCAGCTTTGTCGCAGGCCTATATTTGTGGGCAAGCTTAAGCTTCTGGGTAGCTGTTAGTTCAGGGCCTGGCTGAACTGGTAAATGACAGGAAGTGCTTTGAGCTGCTTACAGAGGATGGCTCTTTGCTGCTGAGGGGGCATTCAACCAAATGAGTGAGTTCTTATTTGGGTTGGATGTCTTGTCCAATACCACAGTTCTTAGGACTTTTCTCAAATAGGAGATTCGTCACCTTTCTGGCCTCCTACTTCTTGGTGGTGACTGGGGCTGGGGACACTTTCTTTCCCTTGGATTTCTTTCCTTTGGGCTTCTTACAGCCATACCACCCTGAACGCGCCTAATCTGGGAAGCTAAGCAGGGTCAGGCCTGGTTAGTACTTGGATGGGAGTTAGACTTTCTATATGAGTTTGCTAACAGAACTTGACACAAAGCCTTTGTGAAGTGGCTTGATTGGTGTGGTTACCATAGCAACATGGTTGAAAGGAAGAAAGATTTCCTTTAGGAACCTTTTCTAAATGCTGTTTTGTAACCCATAACGATATCTCTGCCTTGCCATCCCTGTGTGAAGGGAAAGAGATCACTTTGAGGGTCAACCTGGAGTCTTGTGTTGATAGATTATGCTAAGCAATCAGGACTGCTTGGCTCCTCTCACAGTCCCATAGCTGAGCTCTCTCTGTTCTTTGGGTTCTGTGAGAATAGGAACCTCACACAGGAGCCCTTTATGCTTGCAAATGCATAGAGGAAACTGGATCCAGACCAACAACCAAATTCTGTTCTGTTCAAAGCTAATGTCTGCTACAGATTTTTTAATTCCCTATTTATCTTTGTTTGAAATTTTTTCAATTTATCAATAATTTGTTCTGTGCATGATGTTACTGCTATTAGGAGACAAAAGGGTTTTAACCAGTAAATAGACCAGCAGGGGCTTCATTTAAAACTCCTCCTGATGGTTTGCTATTCTGGAATTACTGTACACCCTAAGGCTTACGTTTGCACTTTGCTTTGTTACAGGGTAAACGTCTGCTCCATTATCACATCACATCAGCCAAGCACCACCGTAGGGTGTTTTCCAGAGTTTAAAATGACCTGATGGCTATTTCACTTATACCCACAATAATAACAACAGTAAGGCCTATTCTAACTATTTTTCTAATCAGCCACATGTTTGCAATTTTTCGTTTTTACTCACTGGTTCAGGACCTGGGAAACAGACACTCCAAAATAGACCCACCAACTTTAAATAGAAAATCACACCATCAAGGTTGTCAAGGTGTACTTTTGTAGTGGAGGTGAGAAGAAAAAAAGACTACTTTATATTCATATGAATATTTAAGAATTGTGACATATAGCTTCCAACTTTTGGATCCCATGATTGGTAACAAAATTCACACACAATAACAAAATATAATTATGTATGAATGATTTTTGATAAATAATTTTTTGAATTGAAAATTTCTAGATACTTACAATTTCTAAGCCAATGTTTTATTTTATTTTTATTTTTGGAGTTATCTGAAACGATTCTGACACTCAAACCTATTGGGAAATCTGAGATCATGCTTTGAGTCTAATTCACTGTAACTGTCATTATCTATTTAGGGTTTTGAGGATTGTCATGGAAAGGTTGATGTTTTCATGGCCTGCTGTCGTCTGTGATTAAGTTTATGGTTGCCACAGCGTAGGCATGGCTTAGAGTCTGTATCAGACACAGAGCTTATGAAGCCAGGTGCTTTTCTCCTTTCCTGTCCTCATTCTCCGTTTCCTCTTTTTCCAGAAAAAAAAAGATAAAATATGCAATAATGAGAATATTCTCATCTATTACCAAAACTTGAGCTATAAGAAAGCTAAAATAGATTTCTCTATACCTTGCTAGGAAAAAAGAGCTAAGATTCAAGCTCACAAATGTGTTCTAACTTATTATGTATTGAAATGAGCCTCCCCCACCCCCGTTAACTACTGGATGCACTTTAGGTTGAACTTCAGGCTCAGTTATGGATGCTTCTGAAAAAGGTCGAGAACTTATAATTAGCCTTTGTTATGATCAAAGAAACACAGACCCGTTAGTTGGTGTGTAACCAGTGCTTTGTACATGTGTGTGCTGTGCGTGTCTGCATAGACACCATTGCCCACGGCGAGGGGCTGCTCTTTTCTCCTAGTACCAACTGTGCCAGAGTTGTTTCTACTTTCTTCAACTTCGTGTTGTGTTGAATCTCAGCCTTGGGATGGCTGTCTTCTGTGTGTGCTCACAGTTTTAACATATTTTGACTTCCTGTGTCAACTGAGGTTTCTTCTCTAGGTATTTGTTTTCATTTCTGTCCTGTCTTTGATCCTCTTGACTTCACTTTTTACGGGACTTCATTTTTTCCATCAACTTCAGGTCAGCAGCTTCTCCCTGCTTCCCTAACATCCCCTTCCTCCCTCCTCCCTTCCAAACACAAGAGGGGGTGTTTGGAAGGTGACTCTCAAAGCAGTTCTTTCTTGAGAGTTTTTTCTGCCATCTGCCCTCTCATCCTTCAGAATGGTTTGCCATGAACCTGTATTGAAAGTAGCTTGCGTAGATGTTCTGCTCAACATGATTCTATTTGCTTTTGTTTGTGTTTTTGAAACACAGGTTCATTATGTAGCTTAAGTCGTTTTTGATATCACTGTGTAGTCCAGGCTGGCTTGAATTTGTGATTCTAATGACTACCTCTAGAGAACTAGAATTATTGGATATGTTTCACCTACACTTAGTTTGCCATGTATCCTTTTTATTTTTAGAGAAAAAAATTAAAAAGATTTTTTTCATTTGTGTGTGTGTGTGTGTGTGTGTGTATACACGGATGTATGTGCACTCATATACGTCTGATGTGAAACTGGAGTTACAGACGATTGTTAGTGCCATGTAGGTACTGGGAAACAAACCCAAGTTCTCTACCAGTGGAGCCAATGCTTGTTATTAACCATGGAGTCATTGTTCCAGCCCCATTATTAGGTATCCTTAACCTTACCTTTGTGGCTATTGGATGACATAAACTCTTCACTGGGTTTCATCACAGCACCCTATATCCTTTTAATACACGCACAGAGGCCACTCTACATGGGCACAATTTTGTTTTCCGTTGTAAATCAATAAGCACTTATTGAACATCCATTGTGTGTCAGGTACTGCGCTCTGGGGTGGCAAAGATGCATGAGCCATGCCCTGTGCTCTTTTAGAGATTAGCAATTTAGAGGGCGACAAGTCAGTAAGTCTGATTACACTCCAGTGTTCTGTGACACCAGAAGAGAGAAAACACCCAGGAGAAATAATTAACTCAGACTAGGAACGGTAAAAATGGTGGACCAGAATCAAAGAAGGCACCACATGTAAGACTGTCAATTACAGGTAATTTTTTCCTTCAATAAAGTAGTTATTTCTGTAGAATTTTTAATTCTTGTAATTTTATAAGTATGTATCCCTGGAACCTAGCACAGCGTCTCATGTCTATTCACCAAATGTGTAAGTGTAATTCTGTGACTGAGAGGAACATGTCTCTCATCCTGTGGTAGAAAAGGGAGGGAGAAATGCATTCTATCTGTGGCTTTTTCAAGTTTTCAGTGCCATTTTGAACTTGAATCCCATATTTGTTAATGGCTGGTAACTACTCCGGCCTCCTCGCTCCCTTTCCTCAGTCTTGGTTTTAATTTGATCGCATCTGCAGACTTAATGATGGTGCCTGGACTGGAGTCTAAGACCCTGCAGGACCTTCATCTGTTGGTGAGGTTATAGGCATGCATCATTACGTCTGCTGAATGGATTTCTTTCTCCGCAGTGCTTCTGAGATAATTCCAAGGTCATTGCTTTCTTTGAGAAATGTTTGTCTATTTTGCTAACCTTTAAGAACCCTAAGCAGTTTTCCTGAGAGTTTCAAATGTTTGTCACTTCTAGTGGCTTCAGTGACATTCTTTAAGATGGTGGGCTGAAGGCCAACATGTGTCCTACTAAAGATTAGAAGGGTGAAATAAACCCATATATAATTTTGACCAATATCTGTCTTTCCTAGTGACCTTTCATTCTTCTTAAATAAAAAAAGCCTGTTTATTTTATGCAATAGGTGTGATTCATTGCTTAGTAAGCTTAGCAAAGTAGAGAATATAATACTTTATTGCATGATTTAAAAATAATAGTTTTATTAATTCTTAGAATATTTCATAAAATGTGTTTAAACAGTATTTGTCCCCAACTCATTTGAGATACATCTACCTCTCCATTCCTCCAACTTCTTGGTCATGTTGTGTGCCCTCCCTGCCCCTCCAACCCCCCTCTCACCTCAAAGATGTCCAATTTTGTGTTGTCTAAACACTCTTCTATGTGGAACTGTCCTATAACGTAGTCAACCTACTGGGACATGCTTAAAGATAGCTGATTAGTCCTTTCCCTGCAAGTATGAAATGCAGTAGCCCTTCTGCTAAAAGTGGCACTTCATGCATGCCTACCTTCAGCGCCTACATGTTGGGATTTTGTCTGGATTGATCTTGAACAGTCCTTGTGCACTCAGGCGGATAACATAGACATCCCATTAAGGGATGAGAACTCCACAGTCTCCTGTACTCTGCATGTTGGCCAGTTGAGTATCTCTGTTTTAATCACCATATATTGCCAAAAGAAGCTTCTCTGATGATGATTGCAAGATATGCTAATCTATGGGCATAGCTGTAAGTCATTAGGAGTTGTTTTTTAATACCATCTCAGTTTAACAGAATGATAATAGTAGGTTCTCCCAAGAGCCTATGACCCATGTAATCACAGGTTGTTGGCCTTTTTTGACAATAATTCTGAAATGGCTTCCATCTTGTAGATCATGACTCAAAATCAATCAGTGGGTAGTTAGTTACTTCCATTATATTCATGCCATTATTGCAACAGTGAGCATGTCTGGCAAGAAAAGTTATTATTGTAGCTCATATGAGTTTGTTGTTGGATAAGATAGATGGTGATTTATTTTCCTCTGGTAGTTGGCATAGGACCTTCCAGCACTATGAAAACTAGCTAGTGGGGAGGACACTTTGTGATCAGTACCTGATTGATTTGTTACCCACCTTTTATAACTTGGGTATGTAGTTTCTTCCACAATAGAGTCTTACTAACCGGTTCTGGAAGGTAACCAAGATCAGCGGTAATCAACTGTAATTTTTAGTGAATTGTGGGACCTCACTGGCAACAACTCAAAAACAGGTAACCTGTTCCTGGTACTGGGGGTTTTATTTGCTAGAATAAAATGTCTAGTTGGGGTGTTGTACTGCTCTTCTTAGATAATTCTATATAAAAATCTATTTACTTGAATATATGTCTATGTGTATGTATATATTTTGGAAGCTTATGCAATGGTAGGTTTCTGTGTGTGTGTGTATGTGTGTGTGTGTGTGTGTGTGTGTTTGAAAGGCATTTATTGATTGGTTATCCTTCTCCACATTCCAATTTGGGTAGCAATGCTCTTTATGCAGAGAGTCCTGAACTTTGTTTTTTTTTTTTTGTCTAACTTTTTAAATTGATGTAGTAATAAGGGGCTCGGGCTGTGTTCCTGGCGCAGGGCCCCTTTGTTTTGTCTGGCTCTCGGTGTGTACCCAAAATAATTACACGGAAACTGTATTTATTTGTTTTGTCTGGCTCTCGGTGTGTACCTGAAATAATTACACGGAAACTGTATTTATTGAAATACTGCCTGGCCCACTAGCTCTAGCCTCTTATTGGCTAACTCTCACATATTTGTTTAACCCATTTCTAATAATCTGTGTGTTACCACGAGTCGCGGCTTACCGGCATGAGTCTAACCAGTGTTCATCTTGTGTTGGAGAAGTATGGTGTCTGTTCTATTGTCTTCTCTCTCACAGTATTTCCTTCTATCTACTCCGCCCACCTAAGGGCTGCCCTATCAAAAGGCCAAGGCAGTTTTCTTTATTCATTAATGGTAATCACAGCACACAGAGGGGACTCCCAAATCATCCCTGAGGACACTCCTACACCAAATTGATTTTTATTGAGCTCTACATTTTTCTCTGTTCCCCTCCCTGCCTCTTCCCTCCCCATTCAGTCCTCTTCCCAATGTCCCCATGCTCCCAATTTACTCAGGAGATCTTGTCTTTTTCTACTTCCCATGTAGATTAGATCTATGTAAGCCTCTCTTAGTGTCCTCATTGTTGTCTAAGTTCTCTGGGATTGTGATTAGTAGGCTCGTTTTCTTTGGTTTATGTTTAAAAACCACTTATGAGTGAGTACATGTGATAGTTTTATCTGTGTCTGGGTTACCTCACTCAAAATAATGTTTTCTAGCTCCATCCATTTTCCTGAAAAATTCAAGATGCCATTATTTTTTTCTGCTGTGTAGTACTCCATTGTGTAAATAAATGTACCACATTTTCCTTATCCATTATCAAGGGACATTAAGGTTGTTTCCAAGTTCTGGCTATGACAAACAATGCGGCTATGAACATAGTTGAGCACATGTCGTTGTGGCACAATTGAGCATCCTTTGGATATGTACCCAAAAGTGGTATTACTGGGTCTTGAGGAAAGTTAAAACTACAGCCTACAGAATGGGAAAAGATCTTCACTAACCCCACATCAGACAGAGGTCTGATCTCCAAAATATACAAAAAACTCAAGAAATTGGTCATCAAAGAACAAATAATCCAATAAAAAAATGGAGTACAGACCTAAACAAAGATCTCTCAACAGAGGAATCTAAAATGGCCGAAAGACACTTAAGGAAATGTTCAACATCCTTAGTCATCAGAGAAAAGCAAATCAAAACAAGTCTGAGATTCTATCTCATACCTGTAAGAATGGCCAAGATAAAAAACACTGATGACAACTTATGCTGGAGAGGTTGTGGGGAAAAGGGAACACTCCTGCATTGCTGGTGGGAATGCAAGCTGGTACAACCCCTTTGGATGTCAGTGTGGCGATTTCTCAGAAAATTAGGAGCCCTAAACTTTGTGAGTGGAGAAATTGCATGAGAATAAGCGGCAGACAGGTTAAGCAAGAAGTATAGTACATTCATTTATTTCTCTCTGTGCTTAACTGTTGTGTGATGCAACTACCTGTTTTCTGTTTCCTAATGTCATAGACTGACCTGCAACTGTGAACCAAAATAAACCCTTTTTTTCCTAAGTTGCTTTCTGTCAGGACATTTTATCACAGCAACAGAAATGAAACCAGAAGTTAGTATGGGAAAAGTCAAATTTCTAGTTGATATATAAAGAAATTCAGTAGCGGCATGTGTTAAAGCTGAATTGCCATTGCTATATTTTTCTATGTGCAATATAATTTCAATTTTTATTACTATAAAATGCACAGGTTATTTTAAAATTTGAAATTATGATTAAAATATTACATATATATTGTGTGTGTGCATGTGTGACTGAGTATTTGTGTGATGCAGTTGTGAGCCACAATCTGTGGGTACTACAAATGCCCATTTTATAATTATAATTTTTGTAATTGAGCAATATATCGTCCTATTCGGAAAACACTTTTTATCTTTATCAGTGATTAGTGTCTTGGAATGAAAAGGCTCTTTCAGGAATTGAGAAATGATTTTTCTGCTTGGTATGGTTGCTCATACCCCCTAAGAAGAGCACTGGGGAAACAGAAGTATGCTGAACTCTATGAGTTCAATGCCAGCCTGACCTTCATAGAGAGTTCCAACCAGTGAGACCTCTACAGTGAGACCTAGGCTCAACAAAACAAAGCAAAAACCTGAAAACAACAGCAAAATCCCAGAAATGATCGTCTGTCTGTTACCGAATTTAGAAGTCTTTCTGCTGACAGAGTTTGCTGTTTAGTTGTAGATAGCAGAGTGCTAGAGGAAGTTATGTCATGAGTAGGCATTGTGGCACGTGTCCATGGTCCCAGTGCTCCCAAGGCTGAGGCAGGAGGTTCACTTAGTGAAGGCCAAAGTTAGGCTACATGGCAAAACTCTATGAAAACACCAAGGTACCACCAATATAATATACAGAGTTATACCATGTAAGAACTAAAGTCTCGGTTACTTTTCTTGTGTAACAAAATACCCCAAAAATACTCCTTGGAAGGGTTATTTGTCTCAGTGTTCATGGAGGGTACAGCTTATGTTCTTGGGGAGGGCATGGCAGTGATGGGGAGGAAAGTCTTGGCAGGAGGAACCAGAAACTGGCTGTTCACATTGTAAATGCTTCAGAAAGCAGAGTGGGAACTAGAAGTGTGCCACACTAGAAAGCCTCAAGGCATTGCCTAGTGACCCACTTCCTCTGACTTGTAAAGGTTCCACAGCCTTCCAAAACAGGTGGGGATGCAGTGTTCAAACAGACAAACCCATGGGAGACATTTCACATTCAAATTGCAGTGTAGGTGTGCGTCTTTGAATCACCATTCTCACGTTTATTGATTCAGTTCCATAAACATTCATGGGCCTTTCCCTTGAGCTAATTCAGTCAGATTTTTATTGACTGTTTATTTTAAGCCAGGTCCTGTGGTGAGCCAACAGGTTACATAACATGCCATCAATGTGCATACTGGCTGTAGATGCCAGGCATGCTGACACGTGGTTCAGTTAAGTGGTATAAATGCCGCACAGTAGTGGGGAGGCTATGCTTGCTGTA
Organism: Ondatra zibethicus; assembly: GCA_004026605.1. Taxonomy (NCBI): domain Eukaryota; kingdom Metazoa; phylum Chordata; class Mammalia; order Rodentia; family Cricetidae; genus Ondatra; species Ondatra zibethicus. The sequence goes on along the minus strand of PVIU01000999.1, from coordinate 114,285 downwards.
AGTCTGTCAGATTTTTGTCCACATAAAACAGAGAAATTCGTGAGCCAATCCAGGACTGTGTGTAATTGTTTCTAGCTTTACTAGCTGCCAAGAGTCGTCAGCTTCTTTATCATTACACCTTTTCAGTTGCCTAACCCTCACTCACAGGGAGATTCCACTTCAGCCTGAGCCCACTCAGTGCTTTGGCATGCTCACTTAGAAAGTGCAAGGAATTATTATCCTGAGGATAACCTGTTAAGGCAATAGGGGGCAGGTGCTGGGGGTTGGGGTGCACGTCCTTGCTTTCCGTTACCCACAGGGAGGAGTCCAGAGATCAAGGATATTACTAACATCTCATAGTTGATTTAATTCCTTCTTTCCTTACCTTGCTCTTCTGAAGTCACTTCTGAAATGAATTACCGGAAAGTCTGCATCTTAAGTCTTGTTTCTGGGGGAACCAAAATATTTAAAGATTAGAAGTTGGCATATAAAACAATCACATCATCCTGAACACCTGGAAAACTTGCCTGTCTCCTTGTGACGGTGGTCAACTGATGCTGAAGACTGACGAGCGCTTAGAATTTTATTAACTTTATAGGCTCGCCTACTCTCTGTGCAGTCAGAATGTCTCTTTAAATTATCAAATCAGGTTCCAGAAGCAGAGGCTGCAGGGACCTTGGATAACGCTTGTGTGGAGCCTTTTATGTGTAAGGAGAGCTTTCCAAAAGGAGAGTAGGAAAAAGCCTTACATAGCAAAGATAATATGTCAAAGCCAAGGGGACATGCATGCTGTATGTATCCTGGAAGGATTGAGTGTGTTTGGTAGTTTTCCTATTCTAAGTTCACACTAAGACAATAGATGCAGTCACTCAGTAGAGTTATGCAGTTCTTGTTTTCATCAACTACAAAACCCACAACTATCAACACTGATTAATTGGATCGTTATGCAAACAGCCCTATAGTAATAAGCACCCATTGTGTGGTAGGGAGGCATATGCTCATCATATCCATTAGGGCGGCACTTTGGCCCAGAGGCCTGATGAATTGGCCTGCGTTTTCTTGCCACACAGCTGTCACAGTGGCTCTGATAGCAGGGGATAGTTCGGTCAGAACATATAAGCTTGCTGCTAATCTCTCATGACATCTATTGAGGGGGGCTCTCTTTTAGATTTGATCCAGACAAGACCTTGATATTCCTGGTGAAGAATAAAGGCTCACAATTTTTATTTTGTGATGGAGAGACTTGTAGCTGATGCCTCACACTCATCGTATCAAGTTATCAGCCTGAAATTGGTAACGCGATGAGTGCTGCTTCTTGACAAGATGGCTGTAACTGCTGGGTTTGCACACATACTCACCTGCCACCAGCACTCTTACAGGGATATGCTGAGGAAATGCGTGTCACTAGGCTGCCAGGGGTGTTCCCAGACACTCTGATGTTGCAGATCAACATCTGGTTCAGAATAAGATCCCTAAGGAATCATTATTTGAACCCAGGAAATAAGAAGAAAATTAGTAGTTTAACTAACATGCTTTTTTGTTTTATTTTTTTGTTTTAAACAAATTTCAGGGGGCATAAATGGAATTTCAAAAACACTGCTCAGTATTGGGTTCCTGACTTCACTGTTTAGATCGTGAAAAGCTGGAGAACTTGCTAAGGGCCTGGAAGCTTCTGTTGTCTCATCTATAAAGTGGAGATGTTCCTACCAGTGTGCCTACTTAGCATTCTATGTCTGTCAGTTATAAGAACATTAGAAGAAGACTTTGGTCAGTTAGAGAAAATATAAACATATAGTTATAGTATTATTTTGGTTATTTGAATATCTAAGTATTTTCAAATGTCAAAATCTGAAGTAATTTAGTGTTTTAGAGCTGCTATCTATTTTAAAGACAAAGTTTTGTTATATACTCTATGTTAAAGTAAAAATTAACTAATTGTCTCAGCATTTTTAATGCTAGGATGATGCCTGGACAATAAGGAGATAGATGGAGTTCTAGATAAGACATCAACTAATGAGGAACTGTGTCTGAGCACCAGAGATGTAACTGATAGCTGGTGACCTTGCACACACCGTTTCTACACTTCTTTAGTCCTATAGAACTGTTTTTCCTGGACTTTCTCCTGTCTTACTGTTCTCTGACTGGTGACATCGTTCCTCTGCCTGGCACTTCTTTTCTCCCGCAGAGGTCTTTCATTTCTCTGTAATCAGGAAGTTCAAATGCTCTGTTTGTGTCTAAGTCTGTACTACTTTATTGCTTATGAAGTGTCTCTGAAAATGCATGTCTGAGGCTCTACATTAAGAATCTGATTCAGTGAATTCCAGTCTAGATCCAAGGATTCAAATATTTTATACATGTCATTTGAATCTGATGCAAATGGTCTTTTGAAAGGCTTGGGTCTAGAACAAACAGTGCTAAAATCCAGCAATAACTTATAGGACCACATGAGATCTGGCATTTTCAAGATGGTATGACATAAATAATTTACATAACCAAAGATGTCATTGTTTATTATTTTAAGTCAAGTCTATGCGTTTACTTTCATTACTAAGTTGACTTTAAGTAAATATGAAGAGCCAACCAGCTCACAAGATTTTTGAGTGTTTCTGAGGCTTTGTGTATTATATAACACATAATACTTAGTTAAGAGGTTTATTTTTTAGTGGGTGTTTTTTTTTGTTCAAAAACATCAAAAAGCCAAATATGTATTTTGGTGGGTACTGTAAACTTTATTGATGGTAACTGAGAGAGCAACTTATTTTTGAGTTTTATTGCTATGAAGAGAACACATGACCACACCAACGCTTATAAAGGAAAGCAATTATTGGGGGCAGTTTACAGTTGGTTTGTTTGTCATCATGGCCGGAAGCATGGTGCAGCAGAAGGAGTCAAGCAAGACCTTCATATCCAGACCTCCAGGCAGCAGGAAAAAAGACAGAGCCACTGGGCCTGGCTTGAGCCTGAAAGCCTACCCCAGTGGCACACTTCCTCCAAAAGGGCCTCACTAACTCCATCAAGTCCCCGTGTCCTAATCCTTTCAAATAATGCCACTCCCTATGCACCCATGGGGACTATTTCATTCAAACTACCACAGGGCTCAACAAAATTCTCCCATTCTTCTGTCAGTCTTGGGAAATTGTAAGGGGATATGTTTAGTGTGTTTGGGACTTAGTTGGGTGAGAGAGCATAGAGCTTCCTCTCTCTTCCTCTCATCCTCTGGCTGGGGTCAGTTGTTCAGGGCTTTTTGCTCTATGGAGGCCATTTGAACTATAAAGTATGTCACCCTGCTGCTGTGGCCACATTTCTTGTCATATCAAGAAATCAACTTGACTATGTGGTCTTTGATGGCAATTCCAGCCCCAGCATCAACCATAGAAGAGTAGCTGTTGCTATTAAAGTCTTTGGAAACAACCTAGTCCTTGGTAAAGTTCAGTCTTCTGCCCCTTTGAGGACTTTTGGATGCCTGCTTCACCACTTTCTTGATGTAGTCATATCTGCCATCTTTCTTCACTCTTCACATATCAGGTCAGATTCATGGCACATATTTGTGGGTATGGATGCGTGGTGCCAATGAGCTTCCCAATCAGCTCTTGAATGACCGTGCCTGAAGCATTAGCAGTGCCAGTGGACTCAGTGATGATGCTCTGAGCAGTTCCGTAGTCATCAGGGCTCTCTACAGTTTTCTGGGTGTCAGTGAAGGCAGGGACTGTGGTCATAAGTCTTTCAATAATGCCAAAGCTGTCATGATGGCTTTTCCCAGGAGGCCTAAGCAGTTGGTAGTCAAGGAGGCATTGCTTACAATCATGAGTTATCTCATAATCCATATCCATCACTAACATTGGGACATCAGCAGAAAGGGCAGAGATGATGACCCTTTTGGTTCCATTTTTTAAGTGGGTCACTGCTTTCTCCGTGGTGGTAAAGACACCAGTAGACTACACAACATATTTGGCACCAGATTCGACTCATTTGATGTTGGTGGTGTCTTGTCCTTGGAGGATGGTGATGACTTTCTGCTGATGATAGGTGGCTAATTCATAGTCTTGACTGTTCAAAGGAACTTCTTGAGGGTGGCATCAGCCTAGAATATATAGATCACATTGTGAGGTCAGTAAAGGTAACATTGTTGACGACAACATTCACTTTGCCAGAGTTAAAGACAGTCCTGTTGACCAGGCACTCAATATAGCCAAATCCATTTCCTGTGACCTTTACCACTGTGTCTCAGGGACAGGCTGGCACTGCATGAGTAGTTGTGGTCATCTCTAGAATGGGGAAGAATAGAGAGCCAAACCAGACATACTTTTAAAATTCTACTAGCATGTAATCTTTGGATTCAGTATTTCATTGTAGTTATTTTAAAGTTGGTGAGTATGGAATTGCATTGGGGCTTCCCATGCCAAAAGAGTGGGTGATACAACCAACGGCTTTCTCTTGAAGGAAGCAAAGCGAGCGGGAGCAGTACTGGTCGCTTTCGGCTAACCTTCATAGCTTTGTAGCCACACTCCACTATTTTGCTTTATAATTACAGATCCCAGATCAGTTGAAGGAATGAAAATCAGGTGCTGTACTAGGATTTAAAGTGGTGCCCAGGATAAAGGAGTATGGCCAAGTTTGTACTGAATGCATCAGGTTTTCATTGCTCCTCAGGTTCATCCAGAACAATGTTTGGATGTAAGCTCCTCATCAGGGTGTGCCTTTGTGTTAGGGATGCTTGTAGGTTGAGTGCAGTAGGATGCATATTGCTTGGCTATTAGATATTGCTTCACACCCAGCCATTCAGCACCCTGACTCGATGCTTCACTAAGAGAGGTGTATCTCTAGGAAGACTGGAAGGACTGTAGATGGGAAAGGCAGTACAAAAAAAAATCACTTCAAGCTCGGGGTTATTAAACAACTTCCGGTTCTGAATAACCACAGATGACTTTCTGCATTTTGTTTCATAAACGTTTTAATAAGGGAGATGTCTAAGATATGAAGTGAGCTTTGACCTAACCCATATTTTTTCCACAATAGCAAAATTGTTTATAAAAAAAGCAATTCTAACTTTATTAACTCTTCACAATTAAAATTACCCATGAAGAGATCTAGTGAAACTTCCTGAATAATAGTTCAATCTCTCCTAATGTGCAGTTGCTTTGTTGGCTTGATTACAGTGATTATAGTGTTCATTAGCACTGACTGGGTAGGTGCAGTGGCTCATATCTTCAGATAAGCTACAGCCTATGGAATCTCACAGCTTCTATTTTTGTCGGCTTGAAACCGTCTTGCCCTCCGCTCAGTGTCAGTGCTATTCCTTTAGCGTCAATATTTTTATCACTGTAATTGTGATGGGACAAAGACGATTCCTGGTTGTTCTTGCATTCTAGGTGTCCTAGTTATTATTCTGCTGACAGAATTGGGTTTTTGTTTCCATGGACTAGGTTATGTCAGTGTGGATGTATTTCTGGTGCCTTCATGGTACATCTTAGCATAGCAGTCAAATGGAGGGAAAAGGTCTGGATGCTCAACTGGGGTGAGGGGATATTTCAAAATATGTTTTTAACAGTGATCCAAATAAATCTCTTATCAAAACCCGCGTAAGCATATGCAAAGACTGAACAGCTTCACAGTTTGCAAGCACAGAAGAGTGGCCATGTCGGACTTAAGCCAGCCACAATGGAAATCTAGAGTGTGTATTAAACAGATACAGTTCAGCCCTCATCCTGCTTTGTCAGTATGTACCTGACATTTTCAGTAGTCTCAGAGCATGAACTTTTGAAGCTACATGACTCATAGAATTTGAAGGTGATTTAATTTGAGTGTGGCAGGGACTATTTAAATCTCTGGAGGGACTGTGATGATAACTTGGAATATGTTCATTACACACGAATCGAGGTTCTCTGTTTCAACAAAATCAGATGGTTGTAGTTTGGAATTTGAACCCAACTTACTGGCAATGTTTTGAAAGTCGTTGAAAATGTGATATTTATGTGCACACAAAGATGTTCTAGTTTATCTCCAAAAATAACCACCAAAAGTATATGCTGTAAATCATAGCTTGGACATACAAGCTCTGTGTCTATTTATGTATCTTCTTTTCTTTGTATTACAATTGAGTTTTATAGTCATCATTTGTAATTGTAAGTAACTGTCTGTCTTGCTTTGTGGGCTTGAACTACTCAATTCATTAAACAGTTTCCCTACTATAATTTGGATCATACCAAGCTCAGCTAATTTTTTTTTTAATGGAATTGAGTGATGGTAGGCCTTGAATAAACAGCATCTTGAGTAGTTTTCCTTTTTTCTTCTTATCTTTCTAGATGCTAAGAAAGGTTCTGATCCAGCAATGTTGGCCTGGTGGGCACAGGTCACACCAGAAGAACAGAAGGAAAGTTTCTGCTAATAGAGAGGCAGAGTCACTTCTGTTCCTCCTCCAACCCCCTCTCTTAAAACAGAAACAGAAAACAAATTTTTGGTTAGGTATATGCACCAAAGTTTTCTTTCAAACCTAGAAGGCCTAGCTTCTTGAGTTTCTTAAACCATCTCTATAGTTGACACATATTCTACATGTTTTTTTAAAAATATAGATTTTCATAAAAATAAAGTTCATCAGACTTTGAACATTTGATACCAAGAATCATGTCTCAGTTAGTCTTCATGAACTAAAACACAGCAAATAGTCAAGGTCTTTAACCTAGAAAGAAGTGGAGGTAAAATATTCTAAAGGGATTCACAGCAGATGCCTCAACAGTAAGGGTGGCTATTCCAAACACATCTAAAGTTATATTAGCAAAAGAAGAATAAGGGTAAAATCAGCGAGATGTAAAAGAACAAGCAGTTTGGGTTTATGTTTTAGAAAATATTTTAGCAACAAACATTTTTTTGATATGATTCCTTAGCATTTGGTGTTTTTCTCCTTGCCTGTCAAAATAGTTGTCATGAATAGGGCTATAAAATATATCATTTTGATAATATTAATATGAATTCAAGGAACTCAAATGTTAAAGACAATGCTATAAGATATAGTTGCTAAAAGAATCTAAAACTGTAGATTGTTGTGCTCTGTAAATTAGCTTTCAATTGAATTCAGTTTTATGATAGGCAAAACTAATTATTTGATTTTATAATTAATTTTAACTGATTCATTCTTTCAAGTAAATTACAAGTTAAGCTAAGCTTAAAAACTATTATTATTTCTATTATTAATATTACTTGAAGTGTGCTTTTGTTCAGATGAGAGAAGAGAAAATTTCCCACAAACACTTGCAGGTCTGTCTACCCATCTATAAGTAATGTGACAACTAACCAAGGCAGTAGTAAACCGCTGAGTGTCAGTTACAGCCCATACATTCACTCAACTCATTTACCTTCTTAATGGTCTCTTTCCATATGAGAAACCTGAAAGTCATAGTTTCTCCAAGATCATATCATTGTTAGTTTCTGGGTGCTATCCTTTCCTGCATAAATGCCCATCATTTTTAGCATCTATACATCTTGGAAGGATGGAAAGAGAATTAGAATTTCCTATTAAACACTTGCTATGTTTGGGAATGTCATGTACCCAGTGTGGCCTGTTCACAGATACATCCAGACTTCTCTCAGGCCCCCAAACTCCTAAAGTTCCTTACTTTAACTCTTTTTTACTTTTCTTTTTGTGCTTTATTCTTTTGCCTTTGGAGTCAGAGATATCTTTAGTAGAGGAGTTTATCATATAACACCGGGGCTTGGCTAGATGGGTCTTTTAGCCTATTATTGCTAATGAGATAAAACAAAGAAACAGTCTCAGGACTCCTGGGAACACCTTGTGTCTAGAAATAGCAATTTCTACACTTTCTTCACCATTTCTCCTCAGTGAACTGACTTGTTCAGAACAGGAGAAAGTTGCCTCTGTAATCCTCATGAACCTATGTGTACAGATGACTGGAAAAGGTGGAGTCCTCAAAGATCCCAGACCACAGTGGGTGTGGTGAAGGTGAAGGCTTAGGAGGTCTCAGATTATTATATAACACCCTATTATTTTCAGACTGGAGTCACTTTCTTGGAAGAACAGAAAGACAGAGTCAGCTTCTGGGAAAGAGTACAAAGTGGACGAGGGTGGCTTCTTAAGAATGAAACTCCCTTTCTGTGGAATTTTTAATCTTTGCTTGCTTCTGCATGAACTGTAAGGAGAAGAAGATTTTTGGTGAATGAAAGGGGTGCATGAAATGGGGGATCCTGGAAATGGGTTCGGGTTTTCCAGTCAGTAGAATAACTGCTCTTTCCTGTCCTGATATGAGGCTTTCTCCTGGGTCATGACATTAGGTACATGATGGAAACAGTCAGTTGGATAAGGATGATGAAATAGAGATGGCATTGTAATTAAGCCAAGGACAGTTAGTGGCATTTTAGTAGGCTATGTTGATCTCAGATGGCTTTGGTGGCCTTTTTTGTCTTATAGTTTTTGAGGTCACACAATGTCCCCTTCAGAAGGATGTGTGATTGCGTTTGCTCTTTGCTGCTATGGAGTCTGCTTTTCTCACAAGTTGATCTAGCAAAACTCAATGATTTAATAAATTAACTTCACCATGAATGCAACTGACTCCAGTTGTGAAATGGAATCAAGGTTTAAATATTGAGAACAATAAATATTATGTAAGAATTTTCATATCCTTTTGCCTGATATTATTTAATAGTATTAATAATAGAAAATTATCCAATTTAGCTCTCCCCTTCACACCCCCTCTTTCTTTTTTAAAATGTATACATTGTTTATAGAGAATTGTAGTAATACAGTCAAGGGTTAAAATGGAGACTCAGGGGAAGCTAAACATCATTCATGCCATATAGTAGATAGTAGATGGGGTACTGGGTGACCCTTATTTCAAACCATCAAATGACTAAAATATACTCAGAATGCACAAATATTTTCTAAAAATCAGTGAGATAAATAGGTAAGCACCATTGTAATCTCTCACATATGATATGAAAATGTTGCTTTATTGTGCATGCAGTGGACATGAGCTATTAACTACTATTTGAAGTGACAGTAGCTTTCAGGGTTTTGTCTCTTGATTCTTCTGAACCTATGGGACTGGAAGGTAGTAGCACATCCTATTACCATGGCCTTGTGAAGCTGGCAAGAGAGAAACTGGCAAGACAGCAAAGATTAGTGTGGCATGTAGGTGTGAGGCTTTGGATGTTTCATTTCTCCTCCTTGACAAAAATAAATTCACTTACTGCCATAGGAAGTCGACAGAAGAAGAAATGAGACTAAGCGTTTTTTTTATGTCCTCGTCCTCCAGCCCTGTCACTCAAATCCAATCTGACCCAGAGTTCCCTCATACATTTATGCAGGCTTTTAGTAGCAGAGGCTTCTGACAGATTACACTTTGGTCAGTATAGAGAAAACCTGAATGGTTCATGTGCAACAAAATAAGAATCAAGGAATTGTTAATACAGGGAGACAAGAAACAAAGTAAGCATGCATTTGATGTCAGACATCCTCTGGATACTTAGGATGTGCATATTTACATATCTCAAGCAGGGAGAGGAGGACGGATGGACATAGCTGTTCCTTGTCTGGGACTCTGAGAGGTAGCCTCAGAGCCACGTGCTTGTGCAGCTTTGCAGACGCATGGATGTTTAATATTTACTTACCATCTCTCACTAAACAGTTATTTTAAGTTTCTCAGAGAATTCTGTTCACATCTGCTTTGGTAAAGTAGGGATTTGGGGCTTGAAAGTAAAAATATGTTTGTTTTGTGTTTCTATTTATTTATTTTTAGTTTGGGGCAGGGGTTCATACTGTAGTGCCCAGGTTCCTTAAGTGCCATTACCCGATGAACCATCTCGAAGGATCCCGGTTTTGTTTCTTTGAGTCAAAGAACAATCTTCCCTGGACTGGCTGGGGTCACATATCAGTCAGTGTGTATGTGTGTAGGGGGAGCAGGATGGTGGGTATTAAGAGTGTAATTAAGTGGGAGGATTTCTCTGTAGAGAGCTGCTAAAGTAAATAATAGCGATGGCTGTTCATTAGAAAGTGCATCTAAACAAGAACAGTGGAAAGCTAAATGCTAATTGAAGCTGACAGTATTGGCTGCAGTGTCTTGATTGGGGAGGCAGCCACATTTCACCAAGGCCTTTGAGCTCCATTGCTGTTGAGTTTCATTTCTGGGAAGATGGGAGCAGACTTCTCTTTACTAATGTTAAATACTTGAGAGCTTGCAAGACTCCCTTTTTCTGCTGGTGTCCCTTAACCTGATTTCATCCTTTCTTTTTTTTTTTTTTTATCTCTGGGCTACATGTTTAGTGCTTGTTTCTTAAAAACTGCACGATTCCTGATCTTTTCACACAAAATCAGAAGGTCCCCAAAGGCTCACCCTGAGACATTTCTCTTTGATGGATATTTAGATGGATCCAAGAATTCTTTTACAAACCAGCATAACAAAAACTATAGGAATCCTCTAAAGGGTCACAGAAAATATGAAGGCATTGCCCCCAGAAGATGGTGATATTCCATGGCCAAAAACAAATAATAAATGCATCCATTTTGAAATAAACAAAATGTTGAAAGACCAATTAGTTATGAATACACACACATGTAATAGAAGCATTTCATTAAAACACACAGGGATTTTTGTTAACATGAACTAATGTATATCCATGCTCAGTGTTTCCTCACTTTTTGGTTATATTATGATTCCTGCTGTAAGAAAACCATGGGAGAGGGTTGATGGGGAGGGGAGAGGAAGGTGGGGCAACAGAGAAAAATGTATAGCTCAACAAAATCAATAAAGAGAAAGAAAGAAAGAAAGAAAGAAAGAAAGAAAGAAAGAAAGAAAGAAAGAAAGAAAAGCAGAGTTGAGCTACTGTGTCCGCCTTCACACATGAAACAAGGATTAGGTCCTGATGTGACTTCTCATAGGCACTCAACTGCAGAAAGGAGACAAGAGCGTCTATGCTCTGGCTCACAGCTCTTTGTAGATCCATATCACCGAGAAGTCGGATTGAAACGACTGTGTTTATATGTGGTTGCTGAAGCTCGAGTGGGAGGCACAGTTTCAGATTAAATATACTCAACTACCTGCAGATTTCAAGGAGGCTCAGCCCTTTTGTCCTAACTGCTGAATGGCAGCCGCTATGAGCAACACTTCACGTGGAGTAGGTGTCTAGTAAACGGCTGCTAAATGAATGGATGAGTAAGAACGGCACAACTTCCAGACGCTTTGATGTGCTATCTGTAGAATGCGTCAGGAAGTCACTCTTTATTAAGATGATTCAAAACGACTTGAGCAGACTTACACAATTCCCATTTATAATTTTTTTTTTCTGATAGCATCAGAACCTCTCTGCTGACTTATTTTGCTTAGATGAGCAAATTTAGAGTTATTTGGTTCTGCAGTCTTTGAATAATCCCTATTAGAAAGCATTTTTATCTGCATCCTTAACACAGGGGTGTAGAACGGCACTATAGGTATGACTGAAACGAAACTCCTCTAAGAAGTTTTTGTTTGTTTGTGTGTTTTCGTCTGTTGGCACAGGGTCTCTCTTTGTATAACAGGCTGCCTCAGGCTAAGATGGCTCTTTTGTACAGCAGGCCTTACAATGGAGTTTTGAAGGTGCTTGAACTCCATTTTTCTATTCTTCTGTTTCTCTTCACTCCCTTTCCCCTTCTCCCCCACTACTCCCTCCCCTTCTCTCTCTCTCTCTCTCTCTCTCTCCTCTCTCTCCTTTCTTCTTATAGTTATCAGTGTTGTTTGTTGTTGTTATTAGTGAGAAAAGGGATTTTCTATGTCTGCTAGGTTAGCCTCAAACTTTCTGTCCTCCTGCCTCAGCCTCCGGAGTGCAGGAATTAGCAGCAGGCACCCTCACTCCTTGTTTTTTTGTGGCTCTTTAAGCATATATGGGGCGCTGAACTTCAGGATCCTACGATCTGACCTACAACATTAAATTGCTAAATTAATTTAAAAAGCTAACATAGTAATTCTTATTTGAAAAAAGCAGAAAAAAAGGTAATCAAAGCAGTCATATAAATATTTCATAAATACTTAATTATTTAAAATGTTCAAATTATCATATACTGACTAAAGTATTCAGTAAAATATAAAAGTGGGGTTTTTTACAATCATAGCCTGAGATATTTTATACAGATATTTGATTTGAGCAGTTTTGTGCTCAGTTTGCTTTTCTCTTCACAGAAGCATTCTAGTAAACTTTTCTACTGAGCAGGTATAGACACCAAAATGAATAAATGCACTTAATAATGAAAAACATGTCTTCTCCAGGTCTCCACAGACTAACACAACCATTACCTAACACACCAAGTTCTTTAATATAAGCACAGTGGTGTACTCAGTTCGGTCTGTGCTTCCCGTGAGACTAATGAGGTAACAGGGGTAACAGTTTGAGAGCACAGGGCCATAGATGTTGGGGCATCTGAGAAGTTACAGTCACCTGCTGTGGGGTCTCTCTTGATATGCGAGTGCCACAAAGCTTTTCCCACCTACAGCCTGGAGAGATTTGGCCCTCTTGCGTGTCACCTCGCTTCCTCTTTGGCCAGCTCATCACTTGCAAGGCCTACATTTGCACAGAATAAACAGTTCACAATTAAACAGTCTATTTATTTAATAACTCTGGAAAATGAACTGAGAGAAAGAGAGAGAGAGAGAGAGAGAGAGAGAGAGAGAGAGAGTTTGGAATTCATTTCTAAAGGAGGTTTCCATGAGACTGCATATTAGAGCTTTGGCAGAACGTGGGCAAATTTCTTGTCCTAACACAATCATGTGGGATTTATGTTCAGCTTTAATTTGAATTTGTTTCTAACATGGTCAAATTTTGGAAGCTTTAAGTGTCTTGAATATGAACTAATACTATGGAGTACCATGTGATGGCAATTTTCTGTTTACTGCAGATGGCTGGGCATAGAATGTTTCAGTTAATCAAACATTATAGCAGTTTAGAGAATACAGGATTATTTTGCTGGGGTCATTCAAGTCCATTGGCTAGAATGAAACAAAATTTCTTGGCATGTAAAATATTGTGAGCATATGTAAATTAAATTCCGTGTTTATTCAGAAGGCCCCTTCAGGTGGTAGGAGGTTCTGGGTTATCAACAGAGGCATATGATCATTCTCTGTTTCCTAGAAAATAGGTTTGGCTATTTGGCATTTCTCATTATTCTAATTCTGAATAAATTTTATGCTTGGGTTTCTTAGCCACAAGATTACAGCTTTTGTTTTTAGTCTACAAAGATCCAGAATGACAGTAAAATAGGAATCATGCTGTTTTAAAGCCCTTTATTGCGATGGGAGTTTGACCTGGTAAAAGTTATTTCTCTTAAATGTAAGTTGTCACCAGATTAGAAAGCTCTTGATATTTACAGAAAATTTTAAAAAGTTTATTATTAGGTGGGAGAAATAGTTATATGTCATATTCTTCCTTCAGAGTCATCCACTCTGGTGTCTAATAAACACTCCAGGCTGTGGAAGGCTCAGTTGAAGGAACTGGTAAGTGAGGTTGGTTTCATATTTGAGTAGCATTTCCCATTAATACCAATGGTCAAATATTCCACTGGACTCTGCTAGATCCTAATAAAGAATGGTTCTTAATATTCTATGTTTAGATCTCCCTCTCCAGGAATTTAATATTCACATTCTAGTATTATTAAAATACTCATACCTCAGCAAATAGGAATTACAGCAAGCTGAACATGGGAGTGTGTACCTGTAATGCGGGCACACTTGGAGGCTGATGATTGCAAATCCCAGGCCAGCCTGGGCTACACACCCAGGCCCTAACAGAAACAAACCAAATAAGGGCATTTCTTCACTACTTGCCCAGGTCAACTCATATGTTCACATGCTGTTTTCTGACTTGGGTGAACTTTTTAGCTGTGATGCCAACAGTGGGCATAGTTGGCTTCAAAACATCTGTTTGTTTTCATCACAAACATCACGTGGCAATTAATTCATTCAGGTTTGTTTCTGTGCTTCAAGTCACAGAACCTTTCCCACCTTTTGAAACATATGAGATAAAAACTGTCTTATTACTTTATTATATTATTATTATTGTTATTTTACTTTTTGTTTTACTGAGACATGGGCTTGCTATATATAACCAGGCCATCAGAAGCTTGCTGCGTAGACCAGGCTGGCCTTGAATTTATAGTGATCTTCTTGACTCTACCTCCTAGTGCTAAAATTATAAGAGTGAGGCATCGTGCTTGTCTAGCTTTATTTTTATTTTTTTATTTCAAAATTGAAACTTGATGGTTTTGTTCATTTGTTTTTTCTGTATGCGTTGAGCTTAGTTTTTGTTTTGTTTTTGTTTGAGATGGGCTTTCATTATGTAGCCTTTAGGCGGCCTGGAATCACAGAGATCCATATGCCTCTACCTCCTGAGTGCTGGGATTAAAGGTGTGATCTCCACAGCTCCCAGTTGAGTTTATTTTATTTTAAAAAAGAATGCATGAGGAAGCTGTTGTCACTCCATGTTTTGGATCCAATTATGTCATTGCAGCCAACAGCAGAGATTTCCTTATATAACTTGGACTCTGGGCTACCCCTGAAGAGTAAGATTGTGTGTTTCCTCATCTTAAAATTTTAGACCCTTAAAGGATCTTATGATTTATTATAATTTGAGTCATGTTAAAATATTTTTGATATGATAGCTAACAGTATATTGATTGATACTGATTGATATTTAACTTGTTCATTTATCAGAAGTTCTTTGTATAGTGCTGTTAATAAGCCTGTGGACTTAATTTTCCAACATATTTTATATGCTGTATTTCACAGGTGAACTACTTTATTTTGTCATTTAAAGTCAACACAGATGTAGGTAATAGAGTAATAGTAATAATTTCTAATCCTGGGGTTGGCATTGAAATTGTAATGAGATCTTAAAATGACTTCTGAAAATGCTAAAATGCTTCACCGTCATGCTAAAGGATATTAGAAGTTAAAAAAAATAACTTGCATATGTACAAAGAAACTTTGTGTTAAGATTGGGCCAGAAAGAATTTGTCTGGAAGACCAAACATTGACGTATATCTCTTTTGTAATGTCAGTCATCGGCCACTGTTCAAAGGCATTTGGCCTGTCGTTTGAGTGTTTAATCAGAAGTTCAGGTATCTTACCCAATCTCTAGTTGTTACGTTGCTATTCTCTGATATTTATTTTATGTTTAAAAGAGTTTTCACTTGGGTGTTTTTATGCATTTGTACATGTGTGTGGAAGCCTGCAGAGACCAGGAACAGGTGCTGGATCCTGTGGAGCTGTAGATGTGGGTGACTGTAGGCTGACCAGAGTGGATGCTGAGAAGCAAGCCCCAGTCCTGAAGAAGAGTATCAAGTGCCCTTATCGACTGAGATATCTTTCCTGCCTGAACATTATCTTTTAATTTTCCTTCTCAAATTCTTGGAATCAGGAGATACAGCTATAGTTTATTTTAGAAGGAAATAAAATTTTGGTTCTCGAATGTGGCTGTAAAATTATCGATTACAATAAATTCCACTAGAGGATTCCCTGTAATTATTTGAAATTCTTTCAAAGTGGCGGATACACATAAAAGGCAATTCTCTCCACAGCTTGACAACAGTGTAGCCTAGTGGGCAGCCGTATGTGACATGGGTTTCAGTGGTTTTGGATTTCTACACTTTCTAATTCCTCAATTACATCCTCTTCCCCCATGAGCTAGACTTGCTGCACTTCCATCTGCTGTGTACTGTGGACGCGTCGCATTTATTTTTGTAGGGTATTTTTTAAATGAGTTTAGGGAGCAGCTGTTTCTGCATTCGTGCTTGCCTTCTTTTTCCTTTGTACATATGGGGGGGGGAGTGCATCCCTGCTGTCCCTGGTGGGGTTTGCATCTCTTTGGTTCAGGGTGCTGCACTGCAATGCCTGATAATGGGAACAATGCAGGCCGCAAGCTTTTTCCTTAGTTCCCTAGTATATTTCTGTCGGGAGCACAGCTGTGCTGCAGGGATCTGGCTAGCCCACCAACTCTTACTAAGTCTCTTAAGGATATTTGGGTGCAAAGCAAATCTATCCAAATCTCTCCCTCTGATGCGTTCTGATTCAAGAACAGAAGTGTCTCCTGAAATCTTATTTGTAAAACTTGGTCACTCGACTGTGGAGCTCTTATGAGGTGGTGGATCCTAGTAGGTGGGGCTATTGGGAGGAAGTTAGATCACCTGAAGCGTGCCCTTGAAGCAGGTTCTGGGACCCTGAGCATTTCCTATCTCTGTCTTTGCTTCTCTGCTCTCTGAGATTAACTCTTTGCCCTAGCACATATTCTGTTCCATGACACTCTGTATTGATGATATTATGCTCTGCCACACGCCCCAAGACAAAGAAGTCAACTGACCATGGACTAAAACTGAGACAAAATCGGTTGTTCCTCCTTATTGCTGTCTATTTCTGGAATCTTGCTGCAGTAGTGGAAAAGAGAACATATCCCCTTAATCTATCTTGTGCATCCATATGTTACATTGACACTTACTTGAAGAAACTGGTTTGCTATTGTCCAAAAAAGAAGCATTTCAGCTTTGTTTTCCACTTAAGAAATGCCTGCAACAGGTAATTTCACACTTGCTAGATATTTCTCACACATTTCTTGTCTCATTATTCACCCAGTCTTGATTTTCTGTCTGTCTCATGTCTAAGATACATATCGAGGAGGGAGTGAAGAGCTGGATATTTACTACATATATTCCCTGGTCCTGAGCGCTTGAAATCTTTCAAAATGTTACCCTTTGAAACGGCTCTTAATCTGAATACCTGATTCAAGAGAGCTGTTTGCCTTCTATTGTTCACTTCTTAAAGTAGCTTCCTCAGGAATGCTGAGCTCCTGAGTCCCTCAAGTCCCTTTCTTCTGTCACCTTGCAAGCTTGGAAACCAAATCCTGATCCTCCTTAGCAATCCCTCAACTCTGTTTTCCCTCTTCACCCCACCATTGGTCTTCTACACGTGTGCCATTTTAATCTCCTCATAACTGGACTTCTTGGGGATTCTCTGTCTTTTTGTTTCCATTCACTCTGCCTATAGATAACAGTTGCCTGAAAAACATCCATGGAACATTCCTGAGCTATCACGCCTTTAGTGTCTAAAGTAGCACTGCACTGTGTGCATTCTTTTCATGTGACTTTGACACAACCCCGTGTTTGTGGGGTCTGTTGATGCATTTTGCGCTGTCTTCATCCTCTTGGAGATACAGTGTTGCATTTGTATAAGCATCCCACACTTTGATTTGTTGAACTACCAAAAGATATATATGCTCAGATTCGGTCATTTATGAAGAGTTCCACTCTAAGCACTGTATATGTATTTGATTGTACATGAACATGTGTCTATTTCTTCAGTAGAATCATATTTCTTCCTCTGTATTTGTTAAGCACTAGATCTCTTTACTTGGGAAGTGCCTGCTTATATCTTTTGTGTATTTTTCTACTTGATGACCACCATTTTTGTTAATAAATAATAAAAGGAAGACTTCTTTATAGCTTCCTGGTATCTTCTCTAGCCAGCTGTGTGCACTGTAGATGTTCTCACCTATGTAACTTGCTATCTCTTGTTTGGTTAAAGGATATTTAAATTTTTAATGCAGTAATTTTGTTGGTCTTTTCCCTTATAGTTAGTTCTTTTTATATAGTTAAAGATATCCTTATAAAAGTTGTATAGTGTATATATTTTTTAATGTCAGTCTACTTGGAATTAATCTTTGTATGGTGTGAGGTAGGGTATTGTGACTATTCTATAGGTGGTGTGACCTGGAAGAGTGGAACCAATAATGAGGTGAACTAAAGTCTCATGCAATAGCTAAGATTAGCATCAGACACTTTATACTCCGAGAGTTCAGAGGAATCACACAAGTAAAGTGTTCAATCACAAGGGCAAGTCGCACATGGCTGACAAACCAAAAAACAAATAATAGTTGCCATTTGTAATGAATAATCTGGAGTAGAAGCACTCCTACCCTGGAGTAAAAGCACTCCTATACCTGGGAGGGGAAAAACAGGTTCCAGGAAGAATTTCATGTTTTTGAAGAAACTGAGGTCAAAAGACTCTTGTCTTGGTTTCTCTGAGTTTTCTCACAATCACTCAGAAATCTCCTCAGACAACTACAGTTTTGGACTCTGTTCTGACAGGGAATGAATTTTCTTTGTTTTTCTCCCAATTTGGAATATCAATTCTGAGTTTTTCTATTTATTTACATGTAATTGTTACTGTTACACTTTAAATAATATTTTTTAATAAAAATTTTTTATTATGGTGATAGTAGTAATTACTGTTTTTGAGACAGAATCTCATTCACTATGGCTTGCCTACAAACTTATGATGTAGTTCAGGCTCACCTCAAACTCACTGAGATCCACCTGCCTCTGCCTAGTACTGTTAATCCTTCTGCAGCATAAGACAGATGTTTTGTACTGCTAAACCACCTCACAAATCCTTAGAGACATCCTTTGTAAGTAATGGGCTCTGAATTTCAGCCAAGTGAAAAGAAACAATGAGTTTTTAAGATGGCTCTCAGAATTGTAGGGCTGGGGTGTAGTCTGAAGGCTAGATTTGAATCCTAGCACCGTTTGTGAATGGATGCATATGTGTTTTTCATAGAACAAATTAGTATGAATTAAAGTTGCTAACACTTCTGGATTTCACGTGCCATATTTCCACAGTATGGAGGCTATTGCCATTCATGTTTCAAGTTTTCATTGACATGGTTATTTGTGTCTTTACTTTTCTTTTCTTTTCTCTTTTTTTTTATCTCATGTAACCCAGGACGTCCTTGAACTTGTTATGTTGCCAAGAGCTTGATTTACTGATCCTCCTACTTCTGTAGTCCAAGAGCTGGGATTATAGGCATAATCAGCATGCCTAACTCATTGGCATGTTTTGGCACAGGTTTCCACAGACAATGACAGATTCTATTGGAAAATGTGGCTGCTAAGAAAGAACATAAGAATTCCATGAAAGCTTCGCCTCTGTGCACCTTACCCAGACCGCATCTGACTAAGATTTCACCCCTGGCTAAACAAGAAGCTTTGGTGAAGCTCTCCTAGTCATTCTGGCAAATGCCATTATCAACATCCGGGTCCTCTGTGACTGCTGCCTACAGTAATTGCTGTGACTCAGTTATAGTTTTACTTCTGCTATGAATTCTGCTGCCAGTGTGGCTATGGGTAACTGACAAAATTTAAACCTTGTGGAATTGGTGACATAGAAACAACATAATATTGAAATCTCCAAATACTTTCAAATGCTGCCTGTTGCATCATTATTAAATAAAGAAGTGGTCACTAAAATTCTGTTTTTCCAAGGTGGATCTGAGGCAACAGGATTGACACTCAGGCTTTTTCTGCTCTCTTACTATTTTATTTTGCATTTGATAAGAATTCTGCCTCATCTGAATGGTAAGAAATGTCAACAGTGGAGGTGTTTGTTACCATATCTCCACCATAACCTGTCTGTTGTTGATTCTAAGGAAAGTAAGTTTGGGCTAACTTCAGGAATGTCATATTCTATCAACTAAAATATATCTGATGATGTTTTTCTACCATAACCACAGTACACGCAACCTCTTTTTACTTAGTTAATTTAATTGTCCTAAGTGAATTTTGAATTCTCCATGACAGATGTGATCGAGTCCAGAAGCTTTTGATATATCTTGTGATTCTGCTCAGCTGTAATACAGAAAAATACTGTCAGGAATGACAGTAATCGAGCTGGTTTGTTTACTTTTTAAAGTTAACAAGAAACAACCGCTAAAAAAATGAAATTGGAGTTTTGGGGTAGGGTTTAAGAAGTTTCTGAAAGCAATGGCACATAACCAGAAGGCAATGTCACCTTTCTAGAAGAAGGCACAGCTAGAATCTCCACCCAGCTTGACTGATGGTTAGGGCAGCACGGGCAGTTGTGCTGGGGAGTGTGGAACAGAAGGGTAGGATCTGCAGAGTTGGAAAGAGAGAGAGCATGACTGGTGAGGGTCTACGTGGCACTGTTATTCCCCCACCCTCTGTGGTGTGCTTTCCTCCATTTTTGGAATTTTATATACTTTTCAATAAGCATTGAAATATTCAGAAAGGCAAGGTTTTATTCAGATGCCTTCTCTTCCACTTCATGGAAAACCAGTGGTTCATTACTAGAGACATCCCTGTTTTAGACAAGAATCAAATAGAAACAGGTACAAATCATAAATGCCTATAGATGGAAGTTTCTGTTCAGCCCAGTCCTGCAGCCATTCAGTCCCAAATAAGCACACAGAGGCTATATTAATTATAAACTGTTTGGCCAATTAGTTCAGGCTTATTATTAACTAACTCTTAACAACTCAAATTAATGCATAATTCTTATCCATTGCTTGGTACCTTTTCTAAGTAAGGCATTCTCATCTTGCTTCCTTAGCATCTGGCTGGTGACTGCATCCTTGCCTTTGCTCTTCCCCGAATTCTTAGTCTGATGGCCCTAACTATACTTCCTTCCTGGCTACTGGCCAATGCTCATTTTATTAAACCAATATGAATGACAAATCTTTACAGTGTACAGGAGCATTATCCCACAGCACATAACAATGGGTTAAGATGAAACTGGTTGAAAGGAGGATCATGTTATCACCATATTTTAAGCATTTTTATGATTTTCATACTTGTGAACAACATTATGACCAAAGGGATGCCTCCATTACTATCTCTTATCTCCTCTACTCTCTGAAGCCCTTCTTCCCAATTAGGCATTCTCCTACTTTTAAATCGTGTGTGTGTGTGTGTGTGTGTGTGTGTGTGTATTTAATTAGAGTTACTTATAGGAGCATGGGCAGAAAATTCTTTAGTTGGAGCATGGACAACTTACCAGTGTCTATAACACTGAAAAAAACAGCTCTCCTTACCCTGGCAGTCAGTAAGACAACCATAACTGCCAATAGCACTTGAGGAAAAGGTGGGGAACTCATGAGGTCCTCTACAATGTACTATGTAACATCAAAGGTCTCAGTTTTGTGCAAGTCCAATGCAGGTAGCTGCAGCTGCTTTGTGCCCATGATTCCAATGCCCATTTGTATCTAGAAGACAGCTTTCATTGTTCTCCCTCTTCTTCAACTCCTTATGTATGTTTTACCTCCTTTTCTGCAATGCTTCCTGGTACTTAGAGGGGCATATAGATATTTATACAAATTTAAATATAAATATAAAATACAAATATTTAGATGGAGTTTGATTGCATGCCCATTTAGCAAAACATCAGTAGTAGATGGCTCTGCCCATGGCCCATACCATGACCTCTTTAGCTATAGTTACAGAGCCAGGCTTGGGTTATTCATTCCTGTAAATCAGGATCACCCTCAAAGTAGCAACATCACTGTTGTACCAGTATGCACATCTTACCCAGAAAGTTAGTATTGTAGCATGCAGGGTCCAAGACTGGATGAGATCATAGATCTTATCTCTCCAGTAACCTGCATAGCATTTTCGAGCACTGTGAAAGCTATCCAACAGGAAGGAAGCTTCCAGCTCAATTTTAGCTTGCTTTGTCTATCTGAAATCAAAGAGTTTCTCACCGTCCTTAGTAAGCAAGAAAATGAAGGATGAAGAGGGTTGTGTGACCATTTCTAATATCAGGAAGATAGTACCATGTTCTAGTTTTCCAGAGTCACTGTGGGAGATCATGCCCCAGGTATTCCTTGCTAATGCTGAGACCCTTTAATATAGTTCTTCATGTTGTAGTGATCCCAACCATAAAATTATTCCATTGATACTTCATAACTGAAATTTTTCTAATGTTATGAATTGTAATATAAATATCTGGGATGCAGGATGTCTGATATGAGACCTCCATAGGGGTAGCAAACCAAAGGCTGAGAAGCATTGAGCTATGGGGCTGTGTATGTCCTAAGCTGTTCAGAATGCTTTCTCACTATGTCTCAAAGATTTATTTTAAAACTTATTTGATTCATTTTAGTTTATGTTTGACTGTTTAGCTTGTGAGTATGAATAAATACCCCAGTGCTTGCAGAGGTCAGAATAGGGTGTCAGAAACCCTGAAAGTAGAGTTATAGATGGTTGTGAGTTACCATGTGGGTGCTGGGAAGCAAACCCAGAACTTCCGCAATAAGTATTCTTAACCACCAAGCATCTCTTCAACTCCAATGTTTATTTTATGTGTATGAATATGTTGCCTGCACATTTGTATGTCTGTGCCCCTCATGTTTGTGGTGCTTCTGGAAGCCAGAAGAATGCATCAGAACCCTGTGACTGTAGTTATAGACAATTGTGAGCTGCTGTGTGGATGCTGGGAATTGAACCTGAGTCCTCTGGAAAAGCAACCAGTGCTCTTAACTGCGGAGCCATCTCTCTAACCCCATATTTTGTTATTTTGAAATTATGTGTGTTTGTGTGTGGGTATGCATATGTGGGTGCAGGTGCCAAATGGGTCCAGAAGAGGACTTGGGATCTGATGGAGTTACAGGTGTTTGTGGGCCACTTGACATAGGTGCTGGGAACCAAACTTGGGTCCTCTGGAGGCACAATAATCTCAGGACATGGGCATAAAGAGACACTTTATAGTTCTTCATGAAAAGGGATCCACTTTTTCTTTCATCTGGCTTCAAACTTGTAATTCCAAACTTTTAATATTTTGAATCTGAGACAGAGCTCAAAAGCAGATAATGTCTGACACATGCAAAAGTGGAAATGACAGCAATATTAGGTTTCATTAATTGTTTTAGGTTGCTCTCTGATATTTTCTGCGTTGACTAAGAAAGCCAAAATCAAATCATACCTAAAGCAGGCAGTAATGCAGTTGGCATGGGCCATTAATTTATAAATGATGGTTGTTGCCATAATAATGTTCTCCTTGTTTTCTCATGTTCTGCATCAGTGTTGGAGTTGCCACTGATGGTGAACAGTTTTCTCTCCTCCCCCCACAACACACATGCACGCACGCACGCACACACACTAAATGGATTGCCTTCACTCTGGTGATCAATCTGTAATAATTAGGGATGGCTTATTATACCATCTTAAAAGAACATGCTAATTTAGAAAAAAGCTTTTGTTTCCTTGCTAGTATCCATAGAAACTGGCCTGATTTTTTCTTAAAACAAAAACAAAATAGCCATAGTAAAATACAGGAGAGTTTCTGTGCTCCTTGTGCTTTTGCTTGTTTCTGTTTGTAGTTTCCCTAAACCAACTCTGATGCTAACTTACCTAATATGAAACTCTCTTGCACGTGAAGGTCTATGCACAATCCCCTTTTCAGCCTCCATGTGTGGCTTGATGATTGTTTTTCCATGCCCTTTATTCCTTTGGCTAATTGACAGTAATTCTGTGCCATGGCTTTGACAGGGAGAGCTGTTGTGGTAGCCAAGGCCCTCTTGCAATCTGGAGGCAGACGAATTGGCAGGAAGCAATGAGAAGGCGATTCAGATCGCAACCTTTTACCGAAAGTGTGAATACACACTATAGGTCATCCAAAGGGTATTCAGGTTCAGAAAGAATGACGAGTAAGGGAGTTTACTAAAAGGTTCTTGTCTTAAGAAACCCTAGTTAGATTAAAACTTGTCTATGTTTCCTTTTGTGCCAATGAAAGTTACAGTACAGCCAGCCTTGAGCTATGCCAGACCGAATCCGAATCTAACAGGGTTTAACTTTGGGAGATCAGCATCTCTTCCCTGTTAGTCACCGCCATTTCCTGGTTTCAGTCTCTTTTAAATGCATGCTCCCTCTTATCACCTTTTCTTGTGCCTTTGTGCCTACACACCCAGCCATGAGTTTTGGTAGGCTGTGGGTGGGCTCCTCCTTTCCATTGAGCGGCTTTGTAAGGAGCCCAGCTGTTCTCTGTCAAGGGTTTTCTCTTTTATTAGTCTCCGAAGGCAGGACTGGCAGGGTGCAGCATGTTGGTACAAGATCCCAGCTGTTGTAATTGAGCCCTTGGACTCTCTGATCATTTGAAACTTGAAGAACAATTTGACCTCATCATAGCATTTGTTTCTGTTTGTTCGTTTGGTTGGTTTTGTGTATCTTACAGTACAATGATCACTGTAAAACAGAAAAACAGTATGGAGAAAAATCGCAGTTGGTTGTGCTTTTCAATGTTTTTTGGTAGGGGGAATTTAAGAACTGCATAACATGTTAATTAATGAGGATGCAGATAAATCTGCCTGGGCATAACTTTATTTGGTAAACAGCCTAAGCAACCTGAGCAAAATTTATTCACATTTTTAAATGTAGAGTGATAAGAAAGCCTTTCTCAGAGTCCCATTGAATGTGGTGTGGAATTGAAAGGATTTGGTGCTGCTTAATTAAAATGAAATTGCAGCCAAACCCAGATTCTGTTTAAAAAGTATTTTGCTCTTTAATGTATTTATATTTTTACGAGTTATTTGGGTGATTCTATAGGACAAGAACTCTGCTAAGCTGGCCAGCTATAGAATAATAGAATCAAACACTTTAAGCAATGAAAATATCCACTTTCACTTCACTGTGGAAGATTGAAAGACAAGAACATACATAATAACATACATTTATATTTAAGAAATGTAACTTATTTAAAACAGGGAACCTTGAGGGAAATGCTTGGTTGGGACTGAGTCATTACCCAGTTAAAAATAACCTTTCCAGGTCATGGCGTTTTGTTTGCCGCAGTGAAATAAGTTTATTTCAGCAGAATGAAGCCATTATTAGCTTGGCAGAGTCCACTTGTCAGAATTTTATGGAGCAGAACACCGTTTGGCTGGGAAATTCAATAAATACTGTAATGTGAGAGGAGTTAAACTCCAAGGGCTGAAGGGGCAAAGAGTGGGGGATTTGTTGCTAACTCATAGTTTTACAGCTTGAGTGTAGCATCAGGATAGATGATGAGTTATCATTAGCGGTCAGGTGTACCAACCTTTTGTGAGTTGCTAAGGAGCCAGGATGTGTGAGTAAAATAAAAAACCGTAAGGTGCAATAGGAGGAATAGCCCCTTCGGAGTGACAGATACATGAGTTTTTCCATTTCTTTTATGAAGTCAATGTCTTTGTTACCTGCTGTCTTGTCCTATCTTAGGACTTCTAGAGCATTCGAGTAGAGTTGAAAATTGTGTGACAGTCTCATTCAGTCATCAGAGCACCACTGTGATATTGAAATGGGCCTGAGTCATTTGTCTTCTTAACACCATAAAACCCCAGACCATTGGCCACTATCAAGTGAGAATTGGCTCCCTTCATGTTTAGCGAATCTGTTAGCATAGCATAGGACTTAATCCTTATCTCTGTCCCAGTGTCACCCTAGGCAACTTCTGTAACTCCAGCAAGCCTTGGTTTCTTTATCTGCAAAATAGTGCTACTAATAGTATTTACCCTACAGACTTACTTGAAGGTAAAAATGAAATGACTTGCATAGGTTTAGAACATCTATCTAGCAAATTAAGCATAACTACTTAGTATTTCTCAGTTGAAAGCATCAGTCACTTTCATATACTTAGAGACCTTGCTAAGATGAAAAGTCTCTAACTTGCTGGGAAATAAACAACAAGCGTTGTGTTTTATGCCATTTCCTCACAGTATGCCATTATCCATTGACTTCTGAGTGTCAATGCATGAATGTACTTTGTTGTCTACCAATTAACAATCATTTTTATAGGCACTTATTTGGGTTCTGATTTTAAAATTAATCAACCTATGGACATTTACATTCATTTTATGATTGATAAGTCCCTTCAGTAGTTATTTAGTACTCTAATTTTGTTGATATGCTGTAATTTACTTGATCTTGTTGTAGGCTGTTGAGGTTGCAACAGCAATGGAATCTTCAGAAATGGATAGGCAAGTTTTTTTCGGATGTAGATAAATAGATAAGCTTTGGAGAAGAAAGTTATTTTGAAGTAGCGTGTTGCTGCGTACCTGTTTGATTTTTTTTATTACTACTTATATTTTTGAATTAAATATGAAGAAAAAAATACAGTATTAATATGTGTGTTTTCATGAATCTGTCTCTGTACTGAGACAGGCTAGACAGTCTTTTCATATGTATTACTGAAAAGGATGTGTTGGGTGTATTATAGCTAGGCTTTTGAAGAAATTGGGGTTACAGAATTCCATTTATGCAGGTGAAAAAGTTCAAGAGATCTGTTATACAGCATGATGACAGTAGTTAATAAGAGTGCATTTTATATTTGAGAACTGCTAAGGAAGTAGATTCTTAAATGTTCTTATTGCAAAACACTGATAAGCATGTGAAGCAATAGATAAACTAGGTAATTTTTATCTATTCTATAGTATGCACATATGTAAAGATGTTTTGCATATCAATGCTATATAGATATTATTTGTATTCTTTGTTACAAAAAAAATTAAGAACATTTGCTGCAAATGCCCAACTTTTAAACTGCCTAACTGGAATCTCTTATGGACGTATTATTGGTCAGATCCACTGCATCTATATCCACTGCGTAATGATGTAGACTGAAGCCTTTCACTTTGTCAGAATTATTTGGACTTTGAAGATAGGGTCCACCATGTCCTTCCAGGAAGGGTGCTCAGTGTAGGGTGTGAGCATTGTTTGTATCCTTGCTCCTCCAACCTCCTCACAGATTCTGCATAGGCTGATTAAGAGCTTATGAATTCATTTAGTTATAAAACTTTCCCGGAGTCCATTATTGTAGAATATGAATGCTGTGCACCATGTAACCTTAACAGTTTTTGAAACGATTGGAAAACAGCGTTTGGCTATTTTGTGCTTTGTTTAGTGCGCTGCATTACATACTTTTCCTGTTTTCCCATATTAATGGTTGCCGACTCATTTTTATGACCTTCTTCCTATTCATCAAAAATATTTTGACAAATCTTTTCCCTAGGGAGGGTACAGGTCTCCTGACCTTGTCTCCTCTTTTACTTAATACCTTTATCTCCTAAGGGTATTTCCTTTGAGACTGATAATTTAAACTAATATGGATTAGGAGACTCCTGCACCTCAGGCTTCAGAGGCAACCTCTAAGCCTTTGAGAGGAATCACCAAAGTCAATTAAAGAATGGTCTCTGGACTCCCAAGATTCTCCAGATATACAACGCACTTCTTGACAGCTGATGGTCAGCTGCTGGCAATAAATTGTATTTCTCTTGCCATTCCTTCAGTCAGAAGGTGTACCAAGGCAGAGCATATTATGAGTCATAAATTGTAGAGTCTCCTTCTCAGGGATGTCAAAGAATGACGGGGAAGGAAGCGGCTACCTCTCCTGGCACTGTCCCATTGAATTCTGCTGTAATTACAGCTAAGCGGAGGAGAAGATTCCTTCCCGGAGTAATGGCTCCCGTGGGCATTTTCCTCTGGAGCATGTTAATTTATACTTACAATATCTGCCCAAGCTGATCAATAACAAGTCTGAGATGTGCAGAGCCAAGCATCAGAGAGACTATGATCAAATTTATCTCAATAATCGCCACGAGTCTAACCATTGCCAAGCTTATCTTGATGTGATCTTCCTTAGTTGCACACGTAGAAAGTGAGTTACAAGGATTCTTGTTTCTGTTTCTGATCTTGGTCATTTGGGGAGCATAATATACTGAGCCTTACAGATCACACATGATAATTAATGCTCATTCAAGAGGTATCATTCAAATCTTTTCAACATCTTAGTGATTCATTCTAAGAGTCTTCCCAGCTGAGAACCTGTGGCACCCGTGTGACTCAGAAGTAGTGTTAAGTCGCTCAGATAGAAAATTAAAGTACTTTAGCTTGGCAGAAACTGCTCTGGACATTTTCTTTTTATTTCTGCAGATATGTTCAAATGAAAGCATTAATCCTTTGGCTGTCTGAGTAGGACAGTATGCTATCAAAACTCCTTCAGGAGATTCTGACCAGATTATGAACTGCCGTATAACAACAGTGTTTGAAAATTTTGCATGTCTTTCTATTGTGCTCAGGAACATAATGTGTGAGCAAATATATCTCCTTGGCCTGCTGACTGCAGCATTCACAAAACCCCAGGATTTGGCTGGGTTTGTGGAATGCCAGCCTGAGGCACAGAAGCTTGTTTACTGTGCTGATTAAAAGGCAAGCTTGAAATGACTGAGGAGATGGTGGTATTTCTAGCTGTGTGTGTGAGAGAAAGAGATGACCCTTGGTGATGTGGTCCTCTCTCTATCCCACGTGCGCTTGCATGCGTGTGTGTGTGTGTGTGTGTGTGTGTGTGTGTGTGTGTGTGTGTGTAGAAGGTGGTCCTTGGTATGTAATAGAACATTTTACACTCATTGGAAGTGAGTACTAGCTTTAAATGTCCCAGATAATCTAGAAGGAAATTTCTTTTAAGAACACATATTGCTTTTTGGCTCCTTTGTAGCTCCTCTCCCCACCCCTTTGTGATAAGGCTAATCTGTCCTGAAAATTTGCGAGATTGGCAGGAATGAGGGATAATTGAGAGGGTGGGTAAAGTGCTGAGGGAGGGTCATGGTTGTGGTTAATGTCAGAAATTCCAAAAGAAAGGAATTAGATGTATATACAAAAAAGAGACTGGAATGGAGTTCCTTCCTTTTGCACTCTGAACAGTTCCATGTTCTTTGTAATTCCTAACAGTTTTGCATCCTACCTAGCTGTAAGTATTTATTATGCCGGGTCCCATTACACCTTGTTGCCTTTCCATGTGAGCATAAAGGACCATGTTCTTTTACCTAGTTTGTGCTGCCTGTTATATTGGGCAGTGTACTGAGCAACTTCAGATTTCATCTTCACTTTTTGTCATAAGCACTAGGCTCAGGGAGGAGAAATATTGCAATGAAATTGTCATCATAGGTAAACAGGGAACACCCAGGCTATGGGGACTGACCAGTACTTTGAGAAGGAATCAAAGGTTCCTCTTGTTGTGTAGAGAATATTCTTCATTGCAGGCTATAGGATGTATATTAGTTTATTTTTTGTTGCTTTCACTAAATACTTGACATGAAGCAAACTCTGGAGGAAAGATTTACCATGTCTCACAGATGGAAGGGCAGGAGGACTTGGTGGCAGGAGCGTGAGGCAGGAATCACATTGCCTTGTTTGTTCAAGAATCAGAAAGGTGAAGCCTTCTTTCCCCATTTCTTGTATTATTTGTTTGTTTTTTTCTTTTTTCTTTACTTAGTCCAGAACTTCAACCCTTATGATGATGATTAACTCTTCTCAGTGACTAAATCCTGTCAGTTAGATTAAAAGGACAGTTGGATTAAAAGCATACACGTTGTACACGCTGCTTGAATTCACCCAGTTAAATTAGATTCATAGCACCATATCCTTGGCAAAAGAGATATATGGCTATAGAAATCAGGAAGTGAAGTGAATAAGAATTTCAATAAAATTTAACATTTGGGCTGGTGGGATGGCACAAAAGGAAAGGCCCCTACCACTAAGCCTGACAAACTGAGTTTAGTCCACACAGTAAAAAAGAGAACCTATTCCTACAAGTTGCCTCTGATCCATGGGAACACACACACACACACACACACACACACACACACACAGCACACTCACACACACCACACTACACAGACACAGAATAACTAAATGTAAGAAATTAGTATGCTATCACTGCCTTTATCATCACTGACCTTCATACAACTGATGTTTATAAACAACACTTAAGCTGGCAAAGTTTTAGAATTCAAAATCAAGATATGTCTTGTTCAAAATGGACAGTATTCTCAGGATAGTTTTAGGACTATTAACAAAAGTACCAACTCTCAAATCTTTCCTGAATTATAAAATTTACATTGATAGGAAACAAAATTGTTTTTCTTTGCACATCTGGGAAAGGAAGGCATATCAATTATTTGTAACGTTACATAAAAATATTTTGCTGTTAATTACTACCAGTCTGCACTGAAGTCATTTCCCCGTTAATGCATGCCTATTCCCAGAGGAAGTAAGCAGAGGGTGAATGTGTTATTCCCCTGTTGGGCAATGCCATTTTTCAATTTTATTTTGGGCATACTCACTTAACAGGAAAGTTTTAAGTGATAACTTTAAGTAGGAGTTATTTCTGATGAATGAAAGCATGGACTAACCACTCGGCCATGTTTCTTTCAAAGGGCTTTTCCTCTCAGTTTTGTGGTTTGCATGCAGTTGCATAACCTTGCAGCATTTTGGCTTCTTGCCATCACAGTGTCTACTCCATTAAATGCTGATTCTTTGGAGTGTCTTCTTTCAAATAGGCAGTATCCCATATTCTCCTTAGCAGCATGAGCCTCAGCTGTTGCTCTTCCAAAGTCCAGTCTCTCCATTCATCTGACTTTACGTCAACGTTCTCTCCTTCGGTCTTCCATGAGGGGTCCTAGAACTTCTATAATGCTTTTTGTAAATGTACATTCTCCTGTGGTGTAGGAGGCAGGGAACACAGCCCGAGCCCCTCATTTACAACACTCCTGCACTCTTAAAACCCACACAGTAGAAAACAAAAGCATTACAAAAACAAATCTTCATTTCTCTTTTACTTAGTTTTCAATCCACTGAGCATTTTCTAATTCAGTCTCATGAACTTTCCTTGTTGCCAGTGTAAAGAAAACTTCATGCTACTAGTGAAAATAGTAGTTTATATTACTAAAATAATCAGTTAGTGTTACAGATTATTTGTTCATAGAAACAAACGTAATTGAGATAACAGAAATGACATGAGGTAGGCTTTCCACTTTCTCCTCAAAGTCTAAGCCCTCAATTCTTCCACACCCATTCACTGTGGTGTCTTACCTAATTGGCTTTTGCAGGGACGTGGCTTTGAGAGTTTAAAGTTATCTGTTCCTTTTCTCCAAGGAGAAGACTATCTCAGCATCCCCAGTCCTGCCTCAGGAAGCAGGAAAGCTCCTGGAGCATCTTAATTAAATGTTGCCCAAGGCCTTTATTCTTACTGAGAAAGTAAACAAAGCTCAAAGAGACCCCCATCAGAATAAAACAGGTTCTTTCCTCAAATGTTGCCTAAAAAATTGTGTTTTATTCTCTGCTGTTTGCTCTGCAGTATTATAGACTATGTATTTTAAATACAAATGCACAAAACTGATTAGAAATTCCTTCCAAAGGATTTTACAGTGTTTAAAGCATCCATTGTCACCATCAGCAATAAGGAATTGTTCGTTTGTTTCCCTG
This sequence comes from Ondatra zibethicus, assembly GCA_004026605.1. Classification (NCBI taxonomy): domain Eukaryota; kingdom Metazoa; phylum Chordata; class Mammalia; order Rodentia; family Cricetidae; genus Ondatra; species Ondatra zibethicus. The sequence goes on along the minus strand of PVIU01000999.1, from coordinate 83,270 downwards.
TGATTCATTATGAAAGATTGCTGGTCACTTTCCCCATCTCTCCTGCAGGTGAGTGTGGGCACTTTATTAATGCCTTCAGATCCACTTTATTGCCATTTGAACAATGAAACAGCTCTCTAATCAACAACGGACTTATTATTCACCTCTAGTGCATTTTCTGTATTTTCCTGTGCATTTTGTTTATATTTGTGTTATCTTACTGAATTTATGTTAGGTTATAAAGTCCTTTACACAGACCCTGGGGCTCTCTGATATTTCTTCAGCCTCATCCAGTTACCTTCCTGTTCTGGTTCTCTCTTATCTGTCATTCTGGAGCCTCTGAGCTCTTTCCTGTTTTAAGATAACCCATGTAGTATTTATACTATATATGGCATTTAGATTAGTAAATGGATCCAAATGCTTTAAAGGTATATGATCTTAAAAAGATTTTGTGGAACAGAAGAGAACAAATGGACTATGTTAATGGAAAATAAAGTTAATTTACCCAATTAAGATAGATTGTCAGTATGCACACCAACTTTTGCCCCCTTTATTTTCTCCATTTCACATGATAAAACTGAGCCAAAGAAACTTATGGAAGGTGGAGAAATAGAAGTTCCAATAAATAGCTGTGACACTCTGGCAGAAGTAGAGGGAACAGTGTGTCCCCAATGACTTCTCTCGGTGGGTATGAGGGAGCAGGGTGGAGTTGGAATGAAGACACCTCAGTGATATTGCCTTTGTGTTGCTAATCCTTGGATAAATAAGACATTCACAGCAGCTAAGGAAGGGATGAGCTTTCCAAACAGAAAGAACATCTACACATGGAATGGAAACTATTTTGTGTATTTGAAATTGCAATTATTTTATTCTAGAGTATTGTAAGAAAAGATTAGGAAAACAGGCGTGCTTTAGAAAATCAATTTCTAAATCAATAAAAACCTTGGAGCGTATTTTAACAATAAAAATGCAGTGGTGCATCTTAAACAGGAGAGCTGTGATCAAAACTGAGTTGTCCAAAGGTAATTTTGACTTTGGATTTGGATATACAAATAATGGACCTACTAGGCAGTTTATTCTACAGCCTTAAGCAGGGCATAAAGCAGATAAAAACGATACAAGTCAGTGGTCCTTCACTCATCTCATATAAAGTTACCAAGGCTGGAGCTATTGGGGCAGAACCAACCAGTGGGTCACAGTGAGATAAGAGCCTAAGGGAGCAGGGCAGTTACATCCTGCGGGAGGCAGGGTTAGAGATAAGATGGCTATGAGAATTCTGGAAGTCTGCAGAACTCCCACAGAGTGGTTCAAAGGACTGTGGGAATGATCCCTGGTCTTTTAAGTGATGCTTAGAATGGAGTCTGGTCCTGCCCATTAAAGAAGCAAGTTCCAAAATTCTTGGAGAATCTGATATGATACAAAACAAAAACAAAATAAGAAAGAAAAAAGCTATCTATTGAAGAAAAATTGACTTGAGGCTAACTCCTGATCTGCTCTCACTGTCATTAAAAACAATATTTGAAGATTTCGAAATGGTTTCAAGAATTTCAGTTGCTTTCCTAGGACAAAAAGCAAGAGTATTTATAGGAACATGAACGTATCCAGAAGTCATAAAATGTAATAAATAATGTTGAATATCCCATAAAGAAATGATAAGAAAATTGTGGCATTAAATTGTTTTTTTCTTTTAACCCATGAAAGAATAAATTTTGTTTTATTAGTGGCAATTCTGTAGTCCAATGTTTCCTTATATTAAATATCTCATATACCATTTTGTAAAATGTCCCATTTATTTGGTTTATGATCCAACTTTGCTTAGAACCTGAAAAACTGAGATGCTGAGTTCTGAATCAGGGACTCTGGCTGAGGCTGATATTAGGAACCAGCAGATGTCTGAATGGGCATTTTTCCGCCGTAGCTGAAAATGGTGGTAGCTCCCAATGGTGGTACTAATTTTATCATCTATAACAAAGGTTGAAGCATCTCATTCAACATGCATTCATGTGCTTGCAATTTGAAGGTAATGTTTTGTCATAGTCATGTTTTAAATGTTGCTTTGATCCCTTTGAAGTTTGGGGTTTTGAGTAAGACTCTTCTTTTTTTTATGTAAAATAACTGCACATGGACTTATTGGTAGCGTGTTGTTACACAGCATGTGCCAGGCCTTAAGTTACAGCCATAGCCCAGTAAAGCAAATCTCAAAACAAACAAACAAACGAAACAAAGCAACGACAATAAATACCCTCTTTCCAAATTTTGTGAGTTTCCTCCAGATCTCCAGGTGGTAAATTGGGAGCACAGTATGGTTCAACAGCGCTTGTGGCACTGGGCACGCCCCATAGTACCTGGGATTACTTCACCAGTCTGATTTACTTACATCTATCACCTGTCATGCTTGAGGAAAAGCCAAATGATTTTGGTTTCATCATGATGGTTTAAATGCTGCTGGTCATGTAGTAAAGAATAAATTCAAAAGGTATAAAAATGGTACTAAGTTTTATATATATATATATGTGTGTGTGTCCATCCCAAATAGTCTCTGCAGAAGGTAAAATATTGTAAGAACTAAGAAAATATATTTATTGGAGGCATTAAATTGAAATGGAAAAAGGCATACTTAAAATTTTTATTATTTATTTATTTATTTATTTTGTGTGTGTGTGTGTGTGTGTGTGTGTGTGTGTGTGTGTATGCTTGTATGGGTATGTATGTGCCATGGTGTGCATGTGGAGCTCAAAGAACAAGATGTGATAGTTAGTTCTCTCCTTTTACCATGTGGATCTTGGGGATTGAACCTAAGCTATCTGGTTTTGTATCAAGTGCCTATATCTGCTGAGCCATCTCACTGGCTCTAAAGATGGTATTTAGTATTATATACACATATTAATATATCCCTTAAATATTTTCTACAATGATAAAAGTGCTATAAACAACTAAGAAAAGGTAAGAAAAGGTTGTGGAACATATTCATTTAAAGAGAAGGAAGCTTATTTGTTTATGTACTTATTTTAATAGTGAAGAAGTCAAAACAACCAGAAGAGCATGGTTGTTCAAAGGGTACAGAATTCATTTTCATTGCAATTATAAGATTACAAATTAAATATCAGATATTGTTTTTTTTTCTAATTTTCCCTTAGTTTGGTTGACTCTAAGGTGTAAGAGTATGTATTTGAAGAGACTTTGTTTTAGTTGGTTTCCTAGGCTGTGCCCCCTAGTGCACTAATTCTTCATGTCTCCAAGTCATCTGTATCTGTCTTATACAGTTCGTGGAGATTACATTCTAGGATAAAGAAATAAATTGTGTTTAAATAGAAAAGAGATCTCCAATCACATGTGTTATCATTATTTGAAAAGTTTCCTCATTTAATAATTGTTTTGTTATTCCATTTTTTACGTTATCATAGAAAATTGAAAAAGTACATAGATTCTGGGTGGTGGTGGCACACATCCTTAATCCCAGCACTTAGGAGGCAGAAGCAAGTTTGTGAGTTCGAGGCCAGCCTGGTCTACAAGAGCTAGTTCTAGGACAGGCTCCAAAACTACAGAGAAACCCTGTCTCAAAAAACAACAAGAGAGAGAGGGTGGGAGAGAGTATATAGAAGCAAACTAGTTTTAATCATAGCTATTAGTTAGATTTTTGTCAACCTGACACCAGCTATCATTGTCTAGTAAGAGGGAATATTAGTTGAAGAATTGTCTCCATAAAAGTGGCCTATACACAAGTCTATAAGGCATTTCTTGATTATCAATTAGTATTGGTGTGGGAGGGCTCAGCCCACTATGGAAGGTGCAATGCCTGCACAGATAGCCCCAGGAAAGCAAAAGCAAAAGCAGGCTGAGCAAGGTATGAAGGTCAAGCCAGAAAGCAATGCTTCTCTATGGCCTCTGCTTCAGGTCTTGCTTCATGGTTCCTCCTTGAGTTTCTGCCCTCGCTTCCCTCAGTGAGGGACTGTGACCTGAGGGCTGTTAGCTGAAATGAAACCTTTCTTCTCAGAGTTATATTTGGTCATTTTTGTTATCATGTCAATAGAAAACAAATTAGAACAATATCTGAACTCATTCATAATTTACAGACTTGTTCTTGTATCTTAATTTTTATCCTTAAAAATGGGATAAAGGGAATTGGGCCTAGATTTCCAGGAGAACAGCAGCAGATATCTATACCCCAAATTTAAGACAAACCAAAAAGCTTCTCTAAGAGATAAGAAAAATCATTAAAATAACATTTCTTTCACCCTAAGTATTCACAGAGTAGATATTTTAATACCAAGGCATAGTGTTGGAAGGAAACCTGTTTCTGCTGTCAATTCCAGTGAGTGGTGGAGACACATTGTACCCATCACTTTAGCATTTTGGCAGCTTTCCACTGCTTTCGAAAGTAAGAAATCCATTGTGGATCTACAAACACCGTTATTGTCTACCATCTAGGCCAGATCACATCATAGCCTATGGAAGTTCAATAAATCTTGATTTGACAGCATTGTGTATTCTAAAATTCAGGCTGGAGCTCACAAGTGAGCTCTTAACCTCCCACTCAGTTCCTATGGTGCTTTTGGAATTCCCATGTAGTTCTCAGTACTACTAATATTTACAACACAGAAACACTGTGAGGAAACTGAACAAACACAAATAAATAGTGAATGAGTAAGGGGAGAAGTTCTAAGTGAATCCAAACAAATACTAGATGCAGAAATGTGTCTTAGTGTAACATGAGGGCTGGCTTGTTGGGGTTTCTGTCCAGCCCGGTATCCCACAGCCGGCAAGCCCCAAAGAAAAATCACACAGAGAGTCTGCATTAGGTTATAAATTGATTGGCCCATTAGCTCATGCTTCTTATAAGCTCTTGTAACTTATATTAACCCATTATTCTTATCTATGTTAGCCGCATGGCTTGGTACCTTTTCTCAGTGGGGCAGGGTCACATCCTGCCTCTTTGGTGGTCTGCGCAAGAGTGCCGAGATAGCTTCCTGCTTCCCAGAATTCTTCTATTCTCCTTGCTCTGCCTCTACTTCCTGTCTGGTTGTCCCACCCATACATCCTGGCTAATGGCCAATCAGCATTTATTTAAATCATGATTGACAGAATACAGACAATTCTCCCACACCATCTTAGTACTTAGACATTATAACATAAATGACTCTGTACCTTTAGCAATTTCCCTTTGATATTACATGTTGTAGGCGTGCTTAACCCCCGAAATAACCATACAGAAATTGCATTAATTAAATTACTGTTTGGCCCATTATATCTAGCCTCTTTTTGGCCAACTCTCACATCCTCATCTAAATCATTTTTACCAATGGTTAATTACCACGAGGTCGTGGCTTACCGGGAAAGATTTTAACCAGTGTAAGTCTCAGGCAGGAGCTTTATGGCGTCTTACTGTCTCTGCCTTTTTTTTCCCCAGAATTCAGTTTTGTCTTCCCTGCCTATCTAAGTTCTGCCCTATCAAAAGGCCAAGGCAGTTTCTTTGAATAAAGAATACCAATGGTTGAATACCAATGAAAGCAACACATAGAAAGAAGGATCTCCTACACCAACTACACGTTAAATATTTCAGTGATTACATAATATATTCTTGGGCCATTCATAAATGATTGAAAACAGTTGGAAGTATGTTAACACAAAAATTAGATGGTTTCTCTGGAAGCAGCATTTTCCCTGCCTACTGTTTGCACAAACACCTCTGAGGCATGGTTGCACATCATTGTTATGTCACAGTACTGTCGAGCTGAAGTGACATTAGACTTAGTCGTGAGTCAAAGTATTAGTCCCTTGCATACCATTGAGCAACTGTCTGATTCCTCGAGTGTCACTTTCCTTATGTCTTACTTAAAAGGAAAACTTGGTTCTTTTGTTTCTATGATTATTACAATCTGTAAATTGCATGCAGACTTTAATCATTTTTTCTTTTAATAAAAGGTCTTAGATTTTATATTTATGTAATTAATGTGGGAGAAATCACTAATAAATTCTTGCAAGCAGCAGTATTATGTATTATAGATTAGGTAGTTGTATCATTTTTCATTTTTTAACTGGGCATCTCTTCATTGATAGCTAATGTACTTTCCTTTTAAAATTAATATTATTGTTGAATCTCCTGAATCTCATTATTGCTGACCATATGTGACTGGGATGAGAGCCTCCACTGGGACATGGGCAATCTTCCTTTAGCCACATTCCTTAATAAAAGTAGCTTTTCCTCCCTCATAGCTATTAGCTGTCAATGGCTTCTCAGATAGGGATGGGCCTAGTTTCAGGTAAGGAAGGGGATTTGGGAACCCTTCTCTTATCCATGCTAGAATTTTGGCTGGTGTAATCCTCAGGCAAGTAATTACAACTTCTGAGTGTTGATGTGTGTAACAGCTAAGTCATACCATGAAAACAGCATTTCCTAGCTTCCCTCCCTGTTCCAGCTCTTATATTCTTTCAGCTTCCCTTTCTTCAGTGGTTCCTGAATCCTGGGTTGGAGGATATTGATATAGGTGGCCTACCTATGGGTGAGTACTCAGAATTGCTAATTCTTAGCACTCAAGAAAGAATCTTCTTGACCAACCTTGATAATAGTACAAATCCATGGTATAAACATAAAAAGTTAGAAGGCTACTTGACATTTGTGGAACAGTTCCAGAGTAGCCCCTTCTGAGGCTTACAATCTCCCCAGTCATAGTCTTTTGACAAGGTTTACAGTACTTCACAAGAAATGCTTCCTGTAGAGAAGTCCTCAGATCTAATCAGAAAGCCACTGGTCACCCCTACAGCTGTCATTTCACTGCTGTATCCAGTGGGTACATCTTGCCTGGTGGGCCCGTGATTACCGTTCAGAGTCAAGCATTGTGTTATCCCATTGACTTCTTTTCTCCTCCACCAGCCAGCATGGCATACTTCAGCGCTGTGACAGTTAGCCAGCAGAGAGAGTTTCCTGAGATTTCTTCATGTACTGTAGCCAAATTATGTAGTATCTTCAGCAATAGAGTCTTTGCCATTTACATATGGTGGGCAATCAAGAACCTGTCCTATTGTGAGTGCTTTTGGGTCTTCCTACCCAATAACTCATAGGAGATATCCTGTGCCTAGCACTGAGATTTTCATTGAATAACTCATGTTATCCTGGAAACAACATTGTTCACCCATGAAGAGTACCTCTGTTCAAACTCTCATGATAGATAGATAGATAGATAGATAGATAGATAGATAGATAGATAGATAGATAGATATAGATATATATGGGAGATTTTAGTCTACTGGACATTTTAGTTGTTTTTCAAAATTGAGGTATAATAGTTTTGTTCTATATTACATAGTTATTTGAGGAATTTGTGAGATATGGTCTTCTTGACCCTTTGAGTTACAACAATTTATGTTCCTTGTGAAAAGAAAGTTAAGGGTAAAATTTCCTTTCTACTTCGTTAATGTGTTTCCTTTGAGATGAGAAAGATAAACACTAAAGGGGCCTTCCCCCCTCCCCCCTTTTTTTTAGTAATTCAAGACCATGCTCTTAATGGCTTTCAGCTGGGATGCACATTACGCTGTCAAGTCAGTTTTACAAACAGCGGAGAGCTGGGACTCACACCAGGTGTTGGAGCTGGAGAAGTTTGCAGCACAGCTTCACTGGTTGAACTGAGGACCAAACACCCAAACCTGATTGCCTCCTTTTCATTTTTGCCATTACAAAATAGAACAAAATTCTAATAAATGTGTTTTTGTAGGCAGTTTTCTGTAAGACATTAGTGTTGTTTCAAGCAGTGTGGAAAATATTTTACCTAAATATCTTATATAGAAATTATTTCATTTTAGTTTAACTTAATGACATTATTTCTTCCTCTGTTTTGAAATATAGAGTGAAAAGGTAGCTATTAGATTATGCTAGAACGAAACACAATATTTTCTTTTTCCACCCAGAGTAAGAATCCTCGGTGTGGTAGCTCTGGTGCTGGACTGTTTCACTGTTTTCCTGTTGTTGTTTTTGTCTCAGCAGAGGTAGAAGATCATGGAAATATTCTGTTTACAGTATTTGTGCACAGCTGAGGCAATGAAGCTTTGAATGCTTTCCAGTATCATAGAACTGAAAGTCTTGGACCTGGGTTTAAGGACTAAGACTTTGGACCTTTTCTTTGTAGCATAATCTTATCAGATGTTGTAGTAGCTAATTACTGCTGTATAGGAACTCAATCCAACACTGGCAGATTTAAACAACACTTTCGATCTTACAGTCCTGTCAGTTACACATACAAGGTCTCAAGGCCTGGTCAAATTCAGCTCTGGGTTGTTTATGTGGTTGCCACGACTGAAGGATTCCTCAGTGTCTGCGACTTCTTTGAATCTGTCTAATCCTCAGGCTATGGAAAGCTAGTATGAGAGTGAGAGAAAGGAAGAGAATGAGGGACAGAAAAAGAGGGATGGGCACGTATGATCGGATCTGTGTGCCAGAGAAGTTGCCAGGTCTGGTCCTCATTTGTAGTTGAAGTTTGTTTTATTTTGGGATGGAGGGTAAGAAATATTTTATAAATACCTCTGTAAGTGTGTGTGTGTGTGTAACATATACACGTGAGTGTGCTAGCACATGCACAGGTGTACACAAGCAGAGGCCAGAGAATTCCTGATGCTTTCCTTTGTTACTCTCTGCCTTATTATCTGGAGGCAGGACCTGCTACTGACCCAGACCCTTGTCTTTTTGTCTTGGCTGGCTCACTAGTGGATTCCCAGAATCTACTTGTCTCTGCTTGTCACTGCTTGGGTTAGAGGATGCTGGGCATGCTACTGCTTTTAAGCATTGCTCCATCTTAGTCCATGGGCATGTCTTTAAGTTACTATTATGTGTTTATATCCTGCTTAGAATCTAGAAATGGCAAAAGTCATATATTAGCTCAAAGAAAATTTTGTTTTTTACTTCCTGGTATTAAGAGGAAGTTGATAACATTGTGTCAAACTGAACAACTGCAATATAGTTTTAAGATTAATATGTATCACAACAATATGCTAGAGGCTGGTTTATGAGCAGGTGACATCCGCAGACAAAGTTTCAACTTGTGTATTCTCATGTCCAGTCATGAAAGGTGTTCAATAATTACATGATTGCAGATTAATCTATGCTTCAACTGAACCCTATCCCACCAAAAGGACCATTATTTTGAGTATTCCATAATGGTTGATATTTTTAGTGCCAGACTCATGATCCCTAAAATCTTAATGCCTGCATTCCAGATGTTTTTAATCTCTAAACTGCCAGGGTGTTACTGGGAACATAAGGTAAATGCCTTGAAGCAAAACAATAATGTGTTTTTAATGAAGAGGACTTTGTGTGTTGCTGAAATCGGAATCAAGAGGTTCCCTCTCTTGCAAATAGCCGTTCATGCCACTCTTTGTAGGGGAACATATGTTTCAGACTGCAGTGAAATATGTAAAATAGGAAGAAGAAGAAAAAAGATTCTGCTCCATGCATGTGTCATGTCTAATATAAGGCCATGGTGCATAGAGGATGAAAGATTAAGTGCAGCCATGAAATAACCTTAGGGAATCAAGGCTCCTTCGTGGGTCTTAAATGCTGCAAATGGTTTCACATTTTCAAGTAATTAACACTCCCTTCACTTTTAATATTTACATTTCCTTATGAAGAAACAATCTCCCAATAATTCTTAATGAAAGCCTGAAATGGTGATATTTAGAAAGCATTAGCTTTCTGGAAATAAATTACCAGGGGAAATAGTTTAGTCTTAAATTTTCCATATTTAATTTGGTATCAAGAAGAAATAAAAAAATAGAAAATGTCTTTTATGAAATGCATATGGTTATTTGTCTTTGTGCATGTGACCTCATTATTAATTTTTGCTTGATAATGTGAATATTCCCTTATAGAAAATACTGTCCTCCAAGATAAGAAAATTTTAAAGATAGTTATGGGTATTTCTTTTTAAATACTTTTTGTCCAGCTATGGTATCTCTTATTTTCCAGAATGAAATGGTATTCTAAACAATGTATTATAATCACATGCATACATTATACACATGACGTGGTATGTAATTATTGTTATTATTTGCAGTGAGATTGGTTATGGTAGACTTGGTTGGCTCTACTTGCCTCTGTGCTAAGAGGTGGCAGCGAGAGAATCATTTTCTCCAGATATTACCTACTTTGAAGCCGTTTTGGCCGACAATCAAGGAAGTCTGCTGGATGGCGCTCCTGAAATGGCTTAGTAAGGGGGTGTGGGTGTGGCTCCTGAGCACCCTTAGCCTTGGGTTGACTACCAGCCTGGAGGAGGGTATGTGCCTGGACGTTTTGGTGCCAAGTTGGCAGGTGCTTCCTCCTCACCTGTAGAAGAGAATGGGCCATGTGCAGGTTAGGACCCCTGCTTCATGGCACTCTGTGCTTTTATCTCACCACTGGGAGGCCAGCTTTTGGGAGGAAGCACTGAATTGGATCACTCATCTATATAACTGTATCTTTGGGCACATAAAAATTTCTCCCTGCGATAAAGAGAGACATTTTTCCTATGGGTTAACTGGAAGAAAAGAGGTGGGGAAAGTGCTTTTAATTTCAAGGGTCAGAAGTTAGGAGAAAGCCCATAAATATCTCCCTTCTGAGCACTCACTTTGTGCACTAAGCCATGAGTTTAGAGAAAGGGTTTCCTCTGAAGGTGCCCACTTCTCTGGTGACAGGATGCATTAGTCTGGCTGTTGCCTCCCTCCACACCACAGGATTTCGCCAAGGAGCAAGGTTTTGATTTAAGGGTGTATCTTAGGAAAACCTTAGAAATTAGGTTAAATAATAAATAAAGGATGTATATTAAACCCTATCAAAATGGAAGCCTTCCCCTGTGGTTTATGCACATCATGAGGCTGCTATTTGCAGTTTCATTAAGATAACTCCAACAAAACTGTTGTTTATTTATATTCTGTATGTGAAAAACCTCCCAAAGCTAGCCAAGTTTTATGATTCAAACAAGAATCCCCATTGTTTCAAGGAAGATGAGATATGTACGATACAGTTCCACACCAAGAGTGGTTACTGAGGACTATACTGACACAATTCCATGTGGAAACCTTCCTGTGATGGTTGTTTACAGTGCACACAATGAGATTCTCAGGCAATTCGTGTATATGCCCCCTGCATGTCTTTAGCTTAGACGCTGGAACAGACAGGCTTTCGTTTTCTAATCTCTTCTCACTGTTTCTCCCCAATAGCTATTTTTAATGCACCTAAATTTGGCATCCAAGTTTACTTGACCATCTGTGGTTCATGTGTTGATGTTGCCTGAGGGAATTTGGTTTACAGCTCACCAGAGAAGAAAGGGATAATGGACTATGTTTCTACTCTTAGGCTTTTTCGCAAGTGTAGTTAAAGCAGAATTTAATAATCTCATCTTTGTTCACTGTGGTGGCAGAATCTGTGCCCACTGTGAGGATTCTCTCGTCGCATCCAGCGTCATTCTACTCCTTTCTTTCCTCGGCCCTGAATCTTTTAATTTATCTTCCTCGGACCAGGATTATTATTCACAGTGTGATTACACTATAAAATTCTCTGTGCCGGTGGGCTTTCCAGTCCATAATTAGCTGTATCTTTTAGGACTGTAGTACCTTCCAGGATGTTTTTGATGGATCTGAGTTCTTTTAACCTTTGCCCTCTGCTTTCCGTTGCAGCTCTGGCTGTGAAACCCCGTGGAAGAGCCTCTGTGCTTAGCCTTTTCTTTCTTTGAGTGCCCTCTCCACCAGTAGTCATCTCAAAGAGGAGTAGAGTGTGATATGTAGTTTCATGAAAAGAGCCATTCAAGGAAATTTCATAATTGATTATAATTCTATTCTAAGGTTGCCGTATACAATATACCTTCCTAGCTTATTTCTTATTTAACTACTGCTACTCTCGATAGTTTTATTCTTTATGCTGCTGGAGTGTCTTGGTCTCTTTTTATAGCTATAGTATTAAAAGTTATTTCCTGTCCTGCCATTGCTTGGCAGTCACCTAAATGCCTTGTTGGTGACTTTCCATTTAGAAAGAGTTGTTAGCTGATCTTTTACATGGCTGCTTTTTAGGCACAGAAATGTCATCAGCTTGCCTATTATTTTAAATTTTCTTACATGTAGCTTTATCTCACAATTAAAACAGAAGAGATGCTTAAAACATTGCTGTCATAGCTCCTTCAAATTATAATTCTTTCAGTGGAAACCACTATTGGAGAGTAAATGATTAATTTATTAGATAAAATATAAGATCCACTTTATATGTGCTGGTAGAATCCTCTAGAACCAAAGTGGAACTAAGTCAGTCATCAAATTCCACAATCAAGAATGCACAGGCAGAGAAGGTGGTGTAGCTCTGGAAGAGAGCTTGCCTAGTCTGCACAAAGCCAGAGTGAACTGCTACCACCACAAAAGCAAAGCAAACAAATGATTTCTAATCTTAATCTATGTTCTAGTTCTACTTGTATCAACTCAGAATAGTAATAAAAGATTTCTCTTAGCAGGAAGCAGTGGTGCCAAGGATAACTATCTAAAAAGCCATGTTTTCTCTGAATTCATGTGACTATCAAAAGAAGTATATGTACTATTGTTACAAGTCAAAGTGATACCTTCCCTTGCCAGATAAGGGAAATACTTCACAGACAGGGGAGAAAGAGGAAAAAAGAGGGGAGCGAGGAGAGAAGGAATGTATGTGTGGACACTGAGTCTGTCTCAGTTTCTGCATATTGGAACCGGAGAATGCAAAAGACTGCTTATAGAAATAGAAAACATTTAGATGTGATGGGGAGGAATTAGGAAGGGAGGGATGAAACTGCATTCTTGTTATTTTTAACTAGAATATTCAATTTCAAACAAACACTTACTTAAACCTGGTCAGCAGCAAAAGCAAAAATGAAATAATAAGGAAAAAACAAAGTCCAAAATGTAGAATATTAATGTTACTCATCTTTATCTCTTATTTAAATATAGGGAGTTAAAGAAACTAATATTTTTGCATAAGTTAATATATACCAACTTTTATAGTTTATGCATACACAAACATGTAAGAAATGTGTTTTAATTCTAAGAATTTCCTTTTAAAACTGTATTAGGCCAGGCATGGTGGTGCATGTCTTCAGGAAGCAGAGCCAGGTGGCTCTCTGAAGGTTGGAGGACAACCTGGTCTACATAGAGAGCCCTTGGTACAACCGATTCCATTTTACCATAAAGATAATAGAAACATCTGATGGATCCTGAAAAAGAGAACCGAGTAATATTAGAAACTAACATGAACAATGGCTATGACTAAAATCTAAATAGAAATTTCTTCATCATATGGCCGTAGGAACAGAATATAGGATTACCGAGTGCTTTCTGAAGTGCTGGGATCCTGTTTGAGAATAAGTGTCATCACGTTGAAAAGCTGTCAGTGAAGGCACTGCTGCACTAGTTTTCAGTCATTGTGTTGAGCTTTCTCTTCTGATGTAGTTTGTAGTGATATTTCATTTATATTTTAATAAATAAAGTTTGCATGAAGTTCAGAGAGTAAAACAGCCACACTGGGCAGCCTTACATTCCAGGTCGTAATAGCACACACCTTTAATCCCAGTGGCCACAATAGTTTGCTATAGAAACTGGGCAGTACGTGCCTTTAACCCCAGTGGTGCATGCCTTTAATCCCAACCCTAGAGAGGATTATATAAAAGGAGACAGCTCTCAGGCTCAATCTCAATCTGAGATTCCTGGAGGCAAGATTGCCCTTTTTGGACTGAGGTCAAGGTAAGAGCCAGTAACTGGCTGTTTTGCTTTTCTAATCTTCAGGTCAAACCCCCAATATCTAGGCTGCTGTAGTCTTTCCTACATCCCTTTGCTCACTCTGTTGAATCCAGACACTGAGATTACAGGAAGATCAAGCCTTGACTCAAGAAGGTCACTGTCCATCAGGTAACGCTAAACACACCTTAAAGTTTAGATCTGATAATATTCAGCTAGTCACCTCACAGGTAGTGAACAAAAAGGGACCCAGGTGTTAGTTTCTTTTCTATTGCTGTGGCAAAATAGTCTCATAAAAACTTTAGGGGAAAAAGATTTGCTTTGATTTGCAATTCCAGAGAGATACAAGCCACCAGTCATGGAAGACATGGTGGGAGGAGTAGGAAGCTGATTGGTCACATTGTATCCATTCTCAAGACTATTGGGCCAAGCTATGAATGCACAGAGCCCACACCCAGTGACATACTTCATCCAGTATATCTCCTAAAGGTTTCATAGCCTTCCCAAGGAGCATCACCAACTGACAACCAAGTGTTCAAATACTTGAGCTAAGCGTTTTTTTTTTTTTCTTATTCAAACCACAGCAGGATAAAGTTTGGCCATGTATCTTTTTACACATAGTATCTGCATAAGTCTTTAGGAATTAAACAATGGCATATGAGAATAAAAACACTGGCATGATGCCATGAATCCATGTTTCGGCTGAATAGAAAAATTGTTCCGAGACTGAGGAAGAAAAGACGCAGTGCTCTTTGGAGGAAGATTTATTACAGTGACCAGGAGAGAACGTTGAACAGATGTTTTCCTTCCTGACCAGGAAGGGGGATGATTGATGGTTATGAAACAGCAGAACGACATGGGTATAAGGAAGAGGTGAGATAAAAAAAAATACTGAAGTGATTGGAAAGGGGGTTTCATGAGGAATAGAAGGAATTTGGAGAGAATGAAGGAGACAAAGGCAAATTAGAGAACTCATTGATACGGAACTGAGGAAACATGACAATGCAAAAAACTGTGATGTAAAGGGCATATTGTTGTTGGGCAGTGGTGGCTCACACCTTTAATCCCAGCACTCAGGAGGCAGAGGCAGGCAGATCTCTGTGAATTCGAGACCAGTCCTCTACAGAGCTAGTTCCAGGACAGGCTCCAAAGCCACAGAGAAACCCTGTCTCGAAAAACCAAAAAAAAAAAAAAAATAATAATAATAATAAAAATAAAAAAAAAATAAAGGACGTATTGTCAGCTGCTCTGGGACGTAAACAGTCACACAACACAATGAAAACAGTGAGGAGATGACGGGGAAAAAAACTCCAGCCCCCAAATCCCAGGCCTAACAATTAAAACCTATCACCATAGTCTTAACTTTCTTTCGATTGAGTGATTGAAAAAGGCTGTCGCTGCCTCAGGAAAGTCAATTTAGAAGGTGATTCCTGATTATGACATATATTTATTTATATCTTTGCTACTCTCTTCCAAGTATTAGGAGAAAAGAGAATAAAAACCATTATTGAAATCTAAATTTATGATTATATTTAGTTCCTTAAAATTTAATGAAATATTAGATAAATATAATTTCTGAGTATTTTTACAATTAATATTAAATTGAAAATATACTGGGCTTTTAAAAAATTCATTTTTATTTTCTTAAAATATGGGTGTATGTGTGTATCATTGTGAGAATGTGCATGTGTGTGTGCGGGTGCCCATGCTCTCTATTGGGAGTCTTGGAAATTGAACTGAGGTCCTCTGCAAGACCAATATGTGCTCTTACCCACTGAGCCATCTCTTTAACCCCCAAATGAAGTGCTTAAAAAACTGAGAAGAAATTTCCACAAGGTTTATTTTGCATTTGTTGATGGCTAGGGATGTTTGCAATGTTTTTAGTTGCTTCTCAGCCATTTGTATTTTGTCTTTTGAGAACTCTATTTAGTTCTATGCCTCAATTTAAATTGGGTTTTCCTTGTTTAATTTTCTGAACACGTTGTTTATTCTAGATAATAACTCTCTGTCAGATGTGTAATTAGTAAGAAATTTCTCCCTTTCTGTAGGCTGCATCTTTACTTGAGTGATGGTGTCCATTGCTGTACAGAAGCGTTTTAGTTTCATGAGATCCCATTTATTAATTGTTGTTTTTTAGCGCCTGTACTTTTCTCCTGTTCATAACTCTTTCCCCATGCCAGTGAGTTAAATCGTATTCTCTACTTTCTTCTATATCAGATTCAGGTCTATTGTTGAGGTCCTTGATCCACTTGGTGTTAATTTTTGTGCAGGTGAGAGTTGGGGATGGAATTTTATTCTTCCATGTATAACTAACTATCCAGTTTGACCAGCACCACTGTTAACAGAAGAAAACCTTTTCTCCAATGTGTATTGTCATCTTCATAAGGGTTTATATATGTGCATCCTCAGTTATTCCATTGATCAACGAGTCTATTTTAATGCCAGGATCATGTTGTTTCATTACTGTAGTTCTATAATATGACTTGAAATCTCGGATGGTGATCCTTCAGGGAGATTTCCTTTTTGTTGTTTTTACAATCCTATGTCTTTTGTATTTTCCTATGAAATTTAAGATTTTTTTTCAATTTCTGTGAAAGATTGAGTTAGAATTTTGATGGGGATTATATCGAATCTGTAGATTTTGCAGTGTTAATTCTGTCAATCATAAGCAAGGGAGGTCTTTCCATCTTTGGGAATTTTCTTCATTTTCTTTTTTCAGTGTCTTAATGTTTCATCATACAAATATTTCACTTTTTAGTTAGATTTATTCTAAGGTATTAGATCTTGAAGCAATTATGAATTATATTGTTTTCTTAATGTCCTTCCTGGTGTGTTTTGTATATAGGACTAATACTAATCTTTACATAATAAAATTTTATGCTACTATGTTGCTGAATATATTTTTGGTGGTAGGAGTTTTCTATTGGACTTCTTGTTAATGTATAGAATCATCATCTTCAAATAAAGATAATTTGATTTCTGCATTTACTATTTGCATTCCCTTATTCTCTTCATTAGTCTTGTTTCTCTAGATCAGATGTCAAGTAGTATATTGGACAGGAGGGAGGAGAATGGACATGCTTGTTTTGCTGATGATTTTAGTGGAAATACTTGCTTTTTCTTTGCATTTATGATGATGATGTTTGTGGCCTTCCTTTCTGTTGAGGTTTATTCCCTTTTCCCTAATCTCATAAATAGATGATGAATTTTATTAAAGGGTTTTTTGCATGTAAGATTCTATTTACTTTTAAAAAATCTAGTGTTTGTGTGCATGTATACACTGCATGTATGAATTCAGAAGAATCTCCTTCCACCATGTAGGAACTGGATATCCACCTCAGGTTGTCAGGTGACAAGTGTCATTTACTACCTCTTGAGTATCTTGCCAGTCCCAAGATGTCATTAGCTTGGAAATAGTGTGAACTTTCTTAGGAAGATAGAATGTTCCATTTTGCTAGCTATTACAATTATAAACAATCAATATAGTTTTACTGTCTGGATTTTTTTGTTCATTTTTTTATCAAATATGTATAGTTTCACATCTAATTCATAATAAGTTTTAAGAGCCACAATATTGTTAGGAAGCCTGTGGGTTGGCATTCATCATAGATTGCATACGTCAAAATATTTAACCTTGTAGGTTGTGTATGTAGATTTATTATTATTTTTTACCAAAATGAAAGTAAGAATTTCATCTTTTATAAAGATTGCTTCTATTAGTTTGATTTTAGGCTTTAATAACACCAGAAACGTAAACATTATAGATATATAGAAAATTATTCTGTCCTTGCATAGCTGGTGGCTGTGCATGGTAATTTTTGAATTCAAATTTATTTAGTATTTGTCTATATTTATCAGTTTTCTGTAGCTGCTTCCACAGAATACCACACACTGGGTGATTTAAGTGACAGAATCTTATTGTCTGGGCTCAAGGGACATATGGGTGGTATTAATGTCAGTTGGCCACAAATTAAAACCACATGAGTAGGGATAGTCACTAAAGAAGTGTGCCCACTGCTTTGGTTGCTGTTGGAAGACCCACCTGATTGTGGGTGGTACCTTCTGACAGCATCCTTTGAAAAGGAGATTTCAGAGGGAGGTTCCTGGAACCTTTTGCTGGCTTGGCCTTCCCTATTGGAGTCTTACTGATTTGTTGTCCTGCTGATTCCTTCCCTGAGGGTAGCTTTCTAAGCTCTCCATAGGGGAATGAAACTTGCAGCTCTCCCAGAACTGTCAGAGCTTCTGGTCCCAAATTAGGACTGTTGAAAGAATCTTCCCAGCGGACTGAGTGACTGCCTGCTGTCCACCGTGAGATAGCTCTTCTGAGATTCTTAGAATGTTGAGACACCCAGTGTGTTCGAAATCTCAGGTGTGACTCTGCCGTTGCCACTATTTTAAAGCTTATTTTAAGAAACCCCATCCTCCCGCTCCCTCCCATCCTTGGCTTGGTTCCTCTGGAAAACCCTTACTAAATCAAGACAACTCAAAGGGTGAGCACATTATTTCTGGAATTGAGGGAGGAGTCCACTTCCATCCTTTCCCCTTTACTGAGTAGATGACCACTCACCCCCTGCCAACTTTCTTTTCTCTTTAAAGAGCTGTGCCTAACGTTCCTTTTCTTGTGAAATATTAAGGCCCAGGAAACCCTAATAACTCATTTTAACTTAGTTACCCCTACGAAGACTCCCATTTCTTAGTAAGACCCACTCCTGAGGTATCAGGGGTTAAATAAATAGAGCTACATTTCACATTTCAATAGTCCTGGTGTGCTTGTCTTTTGTCTCAGTGGTCATTTAGGGAGCTAGGCAGAATTTGAAGTTTGAAGAAACATATTTGAAAAGTGCTTGTGTCCTTTTAGAGAAATGCTGGTTACTTCTTCGGCCCTCAGTTTTCTTGTCTGAACAGTGAGATATATCTTTTATGGGGATCTCTTTGTAGCTTTAAGGTAGACAACCCTATGTTGTATAAACTTACTTGAAATCGAAGTCCTGTGTCATGCCAGTTTTAAATGTTTCAGAAGGTGTTTTTTCTTGTCTCATTCTCTGAGCCAGAAAATGAAGGCCTTGCAGAAGCACACCCTCAAGAATCTTAAATGAACTTGATAAATATTAACTGTTAAGCCAGAAAATGCTTTTCTGAATACATTTTATCATTTGTAATATTGTTGGTCATTCTTTTGTGTTGTTACTTTTTGTGGCATCCTGAAATCTATGTGAATTCAATCAAGCATTGCTCCAGGCTATTTTATTTTTCTTCAGCAGTATAGTGAGGCTTTGGATCCACAGGTCCATAGCCTTTTTTTTTTCCTTTTCCTTTCTTTTTTTTAATGGCATCACATACCATACCAACGTGTAATTTGCATATTACATGTAGTGCTGGCTCTTTCCAACCTCAGCTTCCAGGAAAATTGAGGCTTAACGCCCCGAGGCAGCTGTAGTGTGTGATGAATTAGTTTCCATCCTGTGCATCTAGAATGGTTCTAGCTTTGTGCCAGCCTTGGGAAAATTAAAAAGTGACACTCAAATCAAGCAGGGCAGTAACTATCTCACAGAACCCTGTTTGAGAAAGGTAGAATGAATTTTACCTTGGATTTATTGACAAGGGACTGATGTTTCTCTCAAAAATCCTGTTGTGTCATTGATTTGAATGCGCTTTGTTTTCTCACTGATGTTGAGGCAGAGAGGAGGCAGTGGATGTTTGGTTTCACACAGATGGACTTTGCAGCATGGCAATGTCAGCCACCGTGTCTAGAGCCTTCCAGAAATGGATAATGACAAGGTGAGGAGAGCTCCCTTCAGCCTAAGCAGCAGTCTACGCCTGGAGGATGACAACTCCAAATTACATGGCAGGTGCCAGGTGTTCTTCAAAGACACCGATCCTAGAAAACTCAGAACTGTGGAATGCCATATGTGGCAAATAGGATTACAGTTTCATCACAATTGTGGATGTAACTTGAATGTACTTATATTGTGATTTATTATTTTCACTAGGATTTGTGCATTTGTGTTTTTTGCTGTTGGTTGGTTAGTTTTAGGTAAGAGATGCAAATTTCTCTGTAAGCTGAAGAAGCCAGGAGTTCCTAACTTCAGTTCTATCTCCATTTTTTTCCTGTTGATGGTTTGAGATTTGCTTCCTAATATGATAAAAAATATTGCATATATATGGCAAACTTACTAGTTTTTGCAAATGTTTTGCATGTTTCGATTTCTGATTTTTGCCCTTCTAGTTGAAATGCCTTCTGTGTTCTCAAATCAAGATTCTACATCTTTGTCAACATCTTTGTCAAATGTTTTTAGTTTATTAAGAACTTTCCGGACCTTTTAAATTGTATTTTCTACCTCCACATACATACCATTTTTATTATTCCAACCATGTTTGCTGTTGTGACTTGCTAATATTATGTACTCCTATATTCCCAAACAAGAAAATTCATTAGTAGTATTTCCTAGGCTTAATCATTTTTGTTTCTGATATATTAATCTTAAAATATGAAGTCTACAGAGTTGACCTCCAGTGAGTACATGTATATATTCTTTAGAACTACATATAACTTTGCAGTTTAGTATTAAACAAGCTTCTTAAAACGCTTGTTGTTTCTTATCTAAAATTTGTACTAGGTTTGTTAATTTAGATATATTGTGTGCTGGTAGGCATGTGCCTTCATGCACATCTGAAAATCAGAGGACAAGTTTTAGAAGTGTGTGTGTGTGTGTGTGTGTGTGTGTGTGTGCGCGTGTGTACTTGCACATGTGTGTGCATGAGAAAGAATTCTAAATGTTATTATTTCCTCCTCAGCAACATTCAACATTTATTATTACTTTGCATATGTTAACATATAGTTTACTTCCTGTTAGTTTTCATATATTAATTTCATATTGTGCCTCTTTGCTGATTGTATATCAGTTCTGAGCATTTTCTTGTGGAGGCTCTTGGGTTTCTTTCCTATAGCATCAGATTATCTATGTTAGGATTCTGTAACTTCACGGCCTGTTTCAATGCCTTTGATTTCTTGTTTTCTTGTTGCTTCACTATTATTCCCTGCAGTATCATGAATTAGAATGCTGAGTGTATGTGTCTTTGTTTCTGATTTTATTGGAAATGTTACCTCCCTTTTACTTTAATGTTGACTCTAGGTTTGTTGTCTACCACCTTTGCTTTTATTTTGTTCAGATATGTTTCTTTAGTTCCAAGTATCTTTAGGACTTTTGTCATGAAGGGATGTGGGGTATTGTTGAAAGTTTATTTTGAATCTGTTGATTATGTAATTTTTTCCCTTGAGTCCATTTGTGTAATTTTGATTTCAAGATTTTTGACTTTTACTCTGATTTCTTAGATTTCTGATAGTATAATATTGACATATATTATTAGTAGTAATTAAATTCTCTAAAATTATGTAGGAGTTAATTAGATAGATAGATATTGATAAGCAGTTCTTAAAAGCTACTAATTTGCTGGGCAGTGGTGGCACGTGCCTTTCGTCTCAGCACTCTGGAGGCAGAGGCAGGCGGGTCTCTATGAGTTAAAGGCCAGCCTGGTCTACCAAGCGAGTTCCAGGACAAACTCCAAAGTTATATAGAGAAACCCTGTCTTGAAAAACAAAACAAACAAACAAACAAAGCACTACTAATTTTTCACATTAGATGTTTCAAATTTTGATTGATAGAGTTGTTTGGTGTATGGATATGCCCCATTTATTCAATCTAGTATTGATAGACATTTTAATGTTTTCTGGTTTGTACCATTAAGAAATAATAACATCTATTACTTTTGGTTATAAACTTAATATCTTAGTTATGGTTTTCTATTGCTGTGAAGAGATACCAGGACCATGGCAACTCTTTTAATGTAAAGCATTTAATTGGGGTGGCTCACTTATAGTTTCAGAGATTTAGTCCATTATCACCATGACAGAAAGCAGGGCAGCATGCGGCTAGGCATGGTGCTGGAACTGAGAGTCCTACATCTTCCTGGCAGCAGGAAGCCGACTAACTTACTGTGTGGTATTCTGAGCAGAGGAACCCTCAAAGCCTTCCCCCACAGTGACAGACTTCCTCCAAGAAGTCATACCCACTCCAAAAAGCTACACCTCCTTATAGTACCACTCCCTGTGAAATTATGGGGACCAATAACATTTAAATGATCACGCTTAACAGTGAAACTGTTAGTGTGGCAGTATTAGCTTTACTTGCTAACACAGAAGCTCTTTTTCAAAGCTTTGCTAATTCATCCTCCTGGCAGCAGGACGTGAGCATATGTGTTTTCTACACATACCTAACAGTCAGTACTGTTTGAATTCTGGTTTTAATTATCCTTTTGATTGTGTGGTGACTGTTTTCATTGCTGTACTTTGCATTTCCCCAGGGACTAATAGCCATGCTCTCAGTGGCCATTAAGATAATGTCTGTTAGAAAATGCTTAATTCTTTTGTCTCTACTGCCTACCCCTAAAAGAAACATGGGCCTTCCTGTCCAGGATAGCAACCGACATGTGGTGGGCATATGTCTTGAAAATATTTCTACTTTGTGGATGCCCTTTTTAAAATGATACCTTTGATGAGCAGATATTTTTAACTTTATTGAATTGTAATTAGTTGTTAATATCACTTTGCTTTTTATTCACAAATATTGGCTAGCTTAAGGAGAAATGTATTCTGTATTATTTTTCATAAGATATGATTTGTTCTTAGTATTTATGTATGTTACCCACAGATATGTGTTGTGAAGTAATGGATCAGCATTTATTTTCATTTGTACAGATGCCCATTTGATCAAGTCCCATTGATTCAAAAAATACCCTTTCACTTTACCAAAGGATGCAGATGAGTGTACGTCACGGCCTGATCCATTTGGCCCTATTCCCTGACTTTGTATTATATTGTATTTCTACTTAAACCAATACTTCCTCATAATGAATCTTTCAAACCATGGGCATATTAGAATTATTCTTTTAAGATATTTTCAGTTTGTTACTAACACCATAATTTATGTTTGTGAATCTTCTTAATTTTTATTTCATTGATTTATTGATTAGTTATATTTTTCTGACACTGTTTTAAGTATTTTTTAAACTGTGAGCTTGTAGGTATTTTTTAACATTGACCTTGTGTTCATTATTTTTCTAAAGTTGTTGATTAATTTCAGCTGTGATTGTGTGTCCTCATTTTTTAACATGTCTTCATCACTAGTTCACTTGATTTGCTCTGATCCAAGCAGACACATCGAATATGCTGCTCGATGATACTGGCCTTTGGAACTCCCGCTGTTGAAATGTCATTCTTGAGTCAAAATGATCCTACTTTTAGATTAGTAACACAACCTGAATGGTGGGATTTTTTCCCCTGGTCAGAAACCTCTTGAGGAAAATAGCATTTAAAGTTATGCTAAGCATTTCCTGTCAGTGCCATGTGGTGAGATCAATTGAGAGCTCAGAAGCATCCATTGCTTCAGCTAGACCGCCAGGACAGAGCTGCGTGAATGTGGTTTTACTCAGTGGCTAAAGATATGTAAGGACAGTTTCACTGTGTCTGAGGTATGAGACAGAAAATGTTCAGAGCTAAAAGAAATAGCAGAGAGGTCTGAGTGAGTTCCAAGCTACTGACTTGGACATCTTAAAGCTAGCAGCAATAATTTTATTAGCTGACTGCTACCAGACAGCCCAATGAATTAACATGGACTTATCAGGAGATGTTTGCCTTAGCTGACTAAATAGAGCAAAGAAAATGCACTGATTTATCTTTGTTTTATTGTGGATGAAGTAAAAAGAACAAAATAAAATAAATACTTGCTGCTCTTAGCGTTTGCCGTGTAACATTCTAAATCTTAGTAAACACACTATCTGTATGTTTGCCTTCCTAACTCAATGAGTTTGTTCTGCTAGCCTGTGCTGCAATGGCCGCTCATACTCAGCACATCTTGACTGGATCTTCTGGAGACACTGACTGCTATGAGATACTGATCTTTCTCTCTCAATGTCTCTTCCCCCACACGTTACCTGGGACTGTCTACATGGGAGTAGTGGTTGGATTCCCTCAGAACAGCACCTGGAAAGTCTTTTGGGGAGTTTCTGAGCATAGGACTTAGTTTCCCAAGTCACAGTGTCACTTCTGTTTCTTTATCTTCGCGAAGGCTTGTGACAAGACTGTCCCAGGGACAGAGGAACTCATTTGGAAAGCACACTAGCAATTGTGACAAGACCATCCCAGAGACAGAGACATTTGGAAAGCACGCTAGCAATTGACTCACAGCTGCACCTCCTTTCTAAATCTTAAAAATACCTTTTTTTTAAGTATTGAAAAAGTCTAGTTTTCTAATTTTCTGAATTCCAGTTTATTATTGGATATAGGCATCAATGTTGTCATTACAAGGGTTCAAAACATAAAAAAAAAGAAAACAAAATGATTCTTTGATCTATAAAACTGTAGAAACCTAAAACCATTTTAAGTGTAGAAAGCCTTTCCGGAATCAGAGCTATAAAAGTTTGACCACAGAGGCCTGATCTGCCCACCGCTTCTTTGTACATAAAAGCTTGTTTCTTTCCATTGGCGTTTTTCAGGACACAAATGAGAACTAACATCAGGAACTTTGCTTTTCAAGTAAAAATTCTAAAGTGTGTTAAACTTCTCCATGGGAGATTACAGGGAGTGAAAAAATAAATAAATGTGTGGCCATGGGAGAAACAGACAAGGCTGATCCACCCTTTGGAAAGCAGCACATGATTTCTGATAGTGTGAAGGTGACTTGGGAAGAGGAGGCAGCTGAACAGTGAATCTGGGAGAAGGTTCCATGGCTTAATAGACTCTACAGTAGACCACGTGACTGTGTCTGAGTGCGTGACTTAGAAGCTGAGCAGCCCCTGGCAGGCCATTGCCTTTATACCTGACCACTGGGAAGACCATCTAAATAATCTAAATGGAAAACAGAGTTTCTCCTGCACACCAAAAGCTTTATAGTGTCTTTATAGGTATTTTTAATGACATCCAGTCTCTCCACTGTGGCCATTACTCCCTTTGTGAACTGGGCTCACTTTGCTTTCCCAGCCTGCTAGGCCATTCTCTACCAAGGGCATCTGACTCTACTACTACATGACCTTGTGTCTGTCTCTTAGCCTCTGTCTGGGCAGTATGTCTTTCAGCCTGCAGTATTCACCAGTTTTTCTTTCATGTTCAGGTTTATCTACCATTTCTTCAGGGCTCTTTCTGGGTAAATCACCTGTCTAAACTTCTGTTCACAGCTCACATTCTCTCTGCTTAATTTTCCTTACGTTGATTACCAGATACATATCTTTTTCTTTTATCTTGTCTTGTCTTACCTTTGGGGGTTGAACTTGTGTCTCTACCATGCTAAGAAAGCTGCTATCACATGCTCCACTCCCTTTTATATTGCTTGATTGCCCCCGTCTGTGCAAAGTACCCTGCACCAGTATCAGAGACCTCACTGTCCTGGGAACTGGTACATGACTCTTGCATCAGTCTATTCCTGCCTTGTATTCAAATTTTTTTTAAACAAAAGAACAAAACTAGCCATTTTTAAAACAAAACCCAGTTTGTGTGTAGTTTAGTGTTGATTACTTATACTGATAAGAAAAGGACTTTGTTTGGAATCTCAAACAATACCAATGTCTTTTTATCCTGTGCATTACCTCATTCTGACATCGGCTACTGCATAGACACAGAGCCTTTTAGTTGACACGTTAAGCACTTGAATCCAGAAAGGGAATGGTGGACAGAGCAGTGCAAATGTTCATTTTTGTCCATGATCATCTATCTATCTATCTATCTATCTATCTATCTATCTATCTATCTATCTATCTATCTATCTCCAAGCTGTATGGTGTCTATGGCAGCAGGTTCCACCTACTTATTTTGTGGCGTATAACAGTATATAGAGACTTTATATTTCTATTTTTAAGATCAAATGTAAAAATTTCTAATTGTTAGTATATTAAAAATAAGGTGTCACATATAATTTCATATTTTTAATTTAACACATCATTCGCAGTTCTCTTTTCCTCCCCTCATACAAGTCCCTCCACCTTCCCCTCACTCCCCTATCTGCTCCTCAGAGAGGGAACGGCCTCCAGTGGGGAGTTAACACAGTCCCGTTATTGAATTGAGGCCTTACCAAGACCCTCCATCCTGTGTATAGACTGAGCAAGGTACCTCTCCATAGGAAGTAGGCTCCTAAAAGCCAGTTCATGTGCTAGGGATAGATTCCAAACCCACTGCCAATGGCCTCATAAACTGCCCAATCCACCCACTGTCCTCTAAAATCAGGGGGTCTATTTTGGTCCTATGCAGCTCTCAGTCTGGAGTTGGTGAGCTCTCTCTTGCTCAGGTCAGTTTTTCCTGTGGGTTTTCCCATCATGTTTTTGGTGAGAAACCTGGTACTAGGGAAATTCCTAAGAATACACAAGGATGACCCCAGATAAAACTCTAAGCAGTAGTGGAGGGGGAGACTGAGCTGGCCTTCCCCTGTGATCAGATGGAGGGCTACTGTGCTTGTCATCGTAGAACCTTCGAGAAGTAACTGTTGGAAGCAGGCGCAGAGATCCACAACCAACCACTAGGCCAAGCTCCCAAAGTCCAGTGGAAGAGAGGGAGGAGCGATGATATTTCATATCTATTTTGAACATACTGTGTTTGTAAGTGTATTATATTTATCATTATTATTCTATGGGATGTATGCACTAAAGTAACAAGTTTTAAAATGCCAAAATCCACTGTAAAGGGTGGGCTTGACTGCAGTGAGACTTGGAGCTGGAATAAGTGGCTTTTCAGAATTTCAGAGAGCTAATGTGATTGTCTATTGCCCTAATATCCGTGACTAGGAAATATTAGAGAAAATATGACAAAAAACGAGAGAGTCTGCAGTATAAAAATTATTCAGACCACAAAAGGAAGGAATGTTACACAGAATGTGGCACTTAAATTTGGGGTTTGATCACCCAATAAATGATAAGTAGGCATTCCATTCCCACTCCATAACTGCACAGCTGTGAGTAACACCCCTTCTACCATGCTCCCCACGTTTGATCCTGTTTCCTCTCTGCCTTCTCAGCCTCCTGGCCAGTGGGGTCGGAACCTTGAATCCCATCATGGAGTTTGACTGAAGTTTCATTGACAGTTCTTTTTCTTTTAGTTATGGCTATTCATTTTACAACTGGCATCTCGACCAAAGTTTGGTACTGAGAAAGTTACTGCATCTCATTCATTAGCATGCTTCTAATGTCTCCTTTTTTGATATCTGTACTATGTACTTCATTGAAAGATTTTATTGAAGCATAATAAAAGTAACAATATTTTACAAAGCCTTGTTTTTATGGAGGTCTTGATATGCTTTTTCAAAGAGAGCTTTCGGGAAAATATTTTTATCATTGCTTGTCTGACACAACTTTCTGTGGGAAATGCATAGTGCTCTTATTGCTGTGGGAAATTTTAGTGCTTTATTATCAAATCACTTTATAATGCCAACTGCTTTTGAGAAACAGCTATTGTGTGTCTTCACTTTTTCTTTCAATGTGGCCATACTGCCCTCAGCAGCTTTTCACTAAAGTGAATTTTGTCTGGCATCTTTCCTCCTGGTTATGCGACCTCTGTATTTGTGTGAAATTTGCCTTTTGACCCACCTGTCTTTGCCTCGTTAGCCAACTTGTATCCTTGCTAAACTCTAAATAGAAAACAATACATAAAAAGTATTTCATAGTAATATGTAAAATGCGTGTCCCTTGAGGTAGATGTGCATTTTATTCCTTTGGTTCTTTTAAGTCTATTTATGCTTGTTTCTCCTAAGCACATGTTCTAAACTTTTTCAGTCTAAGATATACATGTGTGTAATGATGGACCATTCTTTAATCAGAAACCACTGATCCATTGGAGGGTCTTTGCTTCTGGAGTGACCTTTTACTGGCAAAGTATTAGTAGGTCTAGGCCCAGGACTTGTGTGCAGATCTATTCAGTAGCTCTTTCTATCTTTCCTTTAAGGTTGCTTTCATCCCCTTCTGTGCAACTGCCAGAAGCATGCTTTCTTCTGTTCAAAATTAATGCAACCCCATCTAAGCCTCTATTATGAGAGCGGATAGAAGCAGATGCTTTGCTAGTAAAAAAGCATGTGCTCATAGATCCTATGAGGTTCTCTTACATCCTTTTCAATTATTTATTGTCTGTTAGAGAGGTTGTTAATGAAGATGATGTACCTTTTTTCCTTATTTTTACCTCTCTGTGGTGTCACTGAAATGAAGAGGTAATAAAGAGCAGAACAAATGTGGTGTATTAATGAGATTAATGTTCAGGAAAGGGGAGGGCAGCAGCTTTGAGTTTCTGATTAAGAGTTTTCCTCCACATCTTCTTCACTCGCTTCTGTTTGTCTTAGTGGCCATTTCCTTGAGATTTACTAGGGATTCCTCTACTACCTGTGTTCTCAGATTCCAGAGAGATCAAACATACATCAAAACATCACTGGGGAACCATACATATGAGATACCACTTTCCCAGCCTGCCCTGATGGCCGTTCACCATTCCATTTTATATGTAGTCCTTAAAAATCTCTCATTGCAACTGAGTCCTTTCTCCCTGAGAGATGCACCACTACATGAGGGTAGGGAGGCTTCTCTTCAAGGACGCACATCAGTGCCATGTGTGCTTAATTTCATTGATCTGCTATTTTATTTAATGACAGCATTCATCAACCCAGTCCTGCAGGCTGCATTTTCCATGAATCAACTCAATTTTCATTATTCTTGAGGACAGTAAGGGAAATTTGGGTGCAATCCATAATCCTGTGGATAGAACTTCTAAATATGTTTCAATTCACTGTTAAAACCATACTGAAAACACTTTAAATTTGTGGTTTTATAACTGTCCTACAAATAAATCTTGAAATTCCCATTTCTACCTTTTATTTTTCCTCATTTTTCACAAGTTGTCCTAGTGATTCCTAACTTTGTTGACATTTTTCCTGGGTTGTTCTTTGCTGTAGGATTTTCCTCTGTATATAATATTTTTTATATGTACATATATTTATATAAAATACCTCTTACAAACCATTCATAGCCCTTCATTTATGTTGTCACTGCAAAGAATTTTGCCAGACATTCCCAGAAAGGAAGGCAACACCATTCTCATTTGAAAGCTGTTGTCCAGAGGTTTGATACAAATTCCAGCTGTAGATACTACAAACAGAAGTAGGATAAATTAGTTTCCTTTGAGTGCTAATAATAAAGTGTTTAAAATGATTGCATGGGACAAGGTGGATGGATCAGTTGGCCAAGTACCTCAATTTAGTTCCCAGTGCTGCCTGGTTATAACTCTTTCCTTGGAGAGGCATAGAGAGACTGATTCGTGGGACTTGCTGGCTGGCCATCATAGCCTTTTTGTTGAGCTACAGGTTAATGAGCATCCTGGTTTTGAGAAGACAAGCCGGATGACTCTTGAGGAATGATACTGAAGAAAATGACACTTGTGGTTGGCCTATGGGCTGTACATGCACACATACATGGGCATGTAATCCCAGCATACATGGGCATGTAATCCCAGCATACATGGGCATGTAATCCCAGCATACATGGGCATGTAATCCCAGCATACATGGGCATGTAATCCCAGCATACATGGGCATGTAATCCCAGCATACATGGGCATGTAATCCCAGCATACATGGGCATGTAATCCCAGCATACATGGGCATTAGTGCCCAACACACATTTGTACATCCACATGAACACACACAAATAAAATGATTGAAGAGGCATGGGTATTTTGGTTTATGCCTATAAACTCACAATTTAGGCAGGACAATTTTCAAATGTTTGAGAACAGTGTAGGTTACAGAGTGACTTCTAAGCTATTCTGGACTAGAATAAAACCCTGTTTCAGACCACACACACACATACACACACACACACACACACACACACACACATACACACACACACACACACACAGAGGGCTAGGGGGAAAGAGAGAGAGAGAAAGAGAGAGAGAGAGAGAGATTGACAAAAAGACATGTTATTTTCTTTAAAATTAATATTAAGGAAAATAAGACCGGTGCTAAAGTACTCAGTTTTATGGGTAAATACATTGCAAGATAAATTTTTAATAGTTGCTTTTATAGTAAATTGTATATTAGCGAATTTTATTCCAAGTTTTAATTGATAGAAATTTAAAAATTACTCATAGTACATTCTTAAATTTATGTCGATGGAAAGAAAAATTGCAAGCATTCAAAAGAAACCTTTTGCATTTTAAGATTATGAATAAGATCATTATAATGAGTTACAAATCATGGGTTTTCATTGATTAGATATGCAGAAACATTTTTCATTGATTAGAAATGCACAAAGACATTAAACCAATGTTCTGTGTGCTTTTGTTGGGTGGGAAGCGGCTGACTTGCATTTCTATGTCTTGTGAGAAAGATGAGTCTCTTCCATATGGAATGTTTCAAAGGTGGAAACAAAGAGCAGACTCCCCACATCCTGTTTAGTAGACTTATATTTGAGCACCTGAACTGTCCATTTCTCCTAGATTGCTGAATGTTTGGTAGGTGTGGTGGTGTGCACTGAAAGAAATGGCCCAACTCTAATGAACCCATCCTTATGTGCAGTTGTAGGGGAAAGACACCCAGGTGGAGGGGGCTTGTTTCTTCATGTGTCGGTCACTGTCTGCTTCTCATGACACAAAAGACACTAAACTAAGGTTATCAATGCCATTTCTGAAAGAAGCTAACATATCTGTGTGCCCACACTGGGACCTTAGATGATATAAAGCTGAGACTGATAATTGTTTACTTTCCTCTCTCTGTATTAGATTTAAATATAATTTTTTTAAATGTGAGTGATTTGGGGCTTTAATTTACTCCTTAGTACTGTCAGAATCCTTTTGAATTTCTTTCTTCAAATTTGCTTATCCACCCGGAATGCAATATTAATATAGAGCATCTGCACAAAATAAAATGATTGAAGCTCATAAATGCCTCTCAGTTTTTCTAATTGTTATGAAAACATGTTTAAAATGATTTTTAAAAACCTTGGATTTTCCATTTTGTTGTATGGTTATGGGAAAGAATGAAGTTTTAAATTGTCTTTAATATTTTTTTTCTCCTAAAAAGATTTACTTGAATCAACCAGGTCTGAGTATTTTATTTAGAGTCATTTATTTATCTTTTGCCTTTTTATTTAATTTTATTTATTGCTTTTTGATATTTTAGAATAATTAGTATGGAGGATTCTGGAATGATGTATTTAAGAATATGTTTTCCGTGTCCCTCATTGACATTATTTCTGTACAGCTATTACATAAAATCAATTCAGCACATAAATTATTTCATGCGATGGATGGATATCTTTCTGGCCAGAAGGTCTCTTTCCAAGTATTATCCCACAGTAGGGTTTTCAGTAGTGAAAAATACTGTAAAGTAGGAAGTTTAACTGTAGAAGGAGGCTTTTCTGTTCCTCCTGGCCCAGCAGGTGCTTTTATAAT
Organism: Ondatra zibethicus; assembly: GCA_004026605.1. NCBI lineage: Eukaryota > Metazoa > Chordata > Mammalia > Rodentia > Cricetidae > Ondatra > Ondatra zibethicus. The sequence continues at coordinate 52,111 of PVIU01000999.1, read as the reverse complement.
AATCACTCAGAGGCTTATATTACTTATAAATATTTGGCCGATCGCTCAGGCTTATTACTAGCGAGCTCTTACATTTAAATTAAACCAAATTTCTTATCTATGCCTTGCTATGTGGTTTGTGGCTTGTTATCTTATTTTTTACATGTCTTGCTTCCTTGGTGACTGGCTGGCATCTTCCAGATTCTGCCCTTCTGCTGTATCTCTGCTTGAATTTCCCACCTTGCTATATCATGCTTTGCCATAGGCCAAGTTTGCTTTATTTATCAACCAATGACAGCAACACATATTTCCAATGTACAGAAAGGCATCCCATAGCATCTGAAAATACGTACTTGTGGGATATTGAGCTGCATTTTGTTACACTGGTATACTGTTTAATAATCAACTTAGAAGAGTTAGCATTTCTACCTACTTAGTGTCTTGCATTTCTGTATTCTGGCAATAGTCCACCTGGTCCTTCTGTCTGGGTTGACATGAACAATAAATTGTACTCTTCTGTAGAACTAAGGCTTATTCTGCCTCTGTAACTCTTTTTTGTGCTTATGTAAGCAGTGTTTCTCTATCCTGATCAAGTGGCAGGTGTCTTTCTGTTCTTGGCTTATTGCATTTAACATGATAACCTTTGGCCTCATCCATGTTGCCATAAATAAGAGAATAAGAGGATTTTATTATTTTTATAATAACATTCCATTTTAAATAATATTCCAATCTGTTTATTGTACTATATTTTACAAAAATCTATCTATCAGTGGGCATTTTTAACTGATTGTTTATGTTGGTTTTCTACACTTCTGTAATAAATGTGGGTGTACAGATATCTTTTATATACTGCTGCCCTTCCTTGAAATATATACTCATAGTCTATGCCTGGATCATGTGGTAGTTCTTTCAGCGTATCTTTTTATTTTTTTTAATTTAATAAAATGTAGGGTTTACTCACAGGCATATTTTTGATTCCCTATTTCTGACTACCATAGTTACTATGTCCTAGCATAATATTTCAGACATATTTAAAACCAAACAAAGGGTGGATTTTTTTCTTTAAAATCCCAGGAGGTAGTTTAAAGGACATGTTCTATGCAGTGGGACCTGGGCAAAATTTTTGAAACACAGGCAGATACATTTTTAATTTGCATTATTTAAAATGCAGCTAGATGGCAACTGTTACAGAAATAAAGCAAGATGAACAATTTCACCAAGTGTTTAAATAAGATTTTAAAGAGACTTCCCCCAGTGTGCAGGACCTTATGTGGTCTCAGCAGTCATCAAGAAGCAGTTCTTCACATGAATGGTGCACTTCGCCTCTGCTCTAGGAAGTGACCTGCCTTTTTCATTACTCTCTTCATTTTTCCTTTAATGTCTTCTGTAGAACAGGACCACTTTGTGTTTTAGGAGATTTTTCTTGCCCTTTAAAAGAATCTTGAAAAATCAGTCTACAGTTCACAATCCAGAGAACCTATACAACAAAGAGGACCCTAAGACAGACATACATAGGAAAGAGAAAAGACAAGATCTCCTGAGTAAATTGGGTGTATAGGGATCATGAGGGAGGGGAGAAGGAGAGAGGAAAGGGATGTAGGTGAGTGGAAAAAAATTATAACACACTATCAACAATAAAAAAGAATGACAAAGCTAAAAAAAGAAAAGAAAAAAAAGAATCTTGAGATTTTGATCTTGGTGAGAATGCTTTGGAATCTTTTCTATTTTCCTTTTATTTTTGTGCAGTTTTATCTGGAATATCTTCTATAAATATAGTCACTGGAGTTGTCTCATAGGTTTCTGACTCATCAGAATCCTCATCATCTTTCTCACTGCATCATCTTCTTCTTCTTCATCATTGTCTTCGTCATCATCATTATCATAATCAGTGAGTTTTGGTTATTTCTATGGACCCTAGCTACCACTTTCAGGGCAGATGGCTTTCCAGGTATAGTTAAGAGTTTATGTATTCTCCTTTTTGATCTTCTAATGGCTTATCTTCCTCTGTCACTACTAGGTGCTATCCAGTAAAATGCGTAATCCTTAAACCATGCTTCAACCTTATGACCACAGGTGATGTTGTTTCAAATCCCTAGGGGAAACCATGGCTGTGCAGATATTTTCAAAGTTGTCCGTGCTGCTTCCAATGGCCTCTTTCACAGTTCCTAGCCTCTACCTCAGTGACATCCAGTTAATCTTTTGCCTAATTAACAATTTTAATGATAAGATGTGTAATAGTTGCTCTTTTTCATCATGTTGTCCTCCTTAAAGTAATCATCTCTGCTTTGATTTTAGTTTATAACATAAAAGATACTTCTGAGACCTTCCTTGTTCATGAACACAGACTCTTCTGTAGGATGTTTGCATGCATTTCAGTAAGAGAGAAGCCAGATTAAGTTTCCTGTTGATTCATGATACTCCTCTTGTTAAACTTTCATTAGTGTTTTGATGTCTTTGGAGAAATTGTTCTTCAGATCATTTCTCATTTGCATTAACCAGGGGTTCTCTCAAGGAATAAATATGATACAATGAGGAAATTAATTGTGTGTGTGTGTGTGTGTGTGTGTGTTTTATTAGGGTGACTTATAAGCTGTGATCTCGTCAGTACAACAATGACTGCTTCCAACTAGAGAGGACAATTGCAACACCAGTAATTGTTCAATCCATGAAACTGGATGTCTCTGTTGTCCTAATATGGTGCTGCAAACTGGAAGATTCATAGAAAGCTGCTTGTCTTAAGTCTGTGTTGAAATCCTGAAGAAGTAGGTTGTAATGACAGTAAAGGAATGCCTCAGCATCAGGATAGATGAACTTTCCAGTGAGAGTGAAGGCAAGCAGGCCAAACCACCTGAGTCTTATGTAGGTTGCCACCAGAAGATGTGACCCAGATTTAGGGTGGGTGTCCACTCCTCAAATGACCCAGTTAAGAAAATCTCTTGTAGATTTTCCCACCTCCTTGGGTTTTAGTTGATTCCAGATGCAGTCAAGTTGATAATCAAAATTTGTTATCACACCAGTTTTTTCATTTATTGATAAGCTTTTTTTCCTCTCACATAACATATCTGGACTATAGTTTCCACTCCCTCTACTCCTCCCAGTTCCTTCCCACCGCCTTTCACATCGGAATTTAATCGAGTTCTATCTCTCCTTAGAAAGCAGGCTTCTAAGGTATAATAATAAAACATAATAATATAGAATAAGAACTAATGCATTGAAATTGGACAAAAAAAGAAAACACAGAAGGAAAAGAGTCCAATAAAAGACACATGAAACAGAGACCCATTTTTTTTCATATCCCAGGAATCCTATAAAAATGCTAAACTGGAAGCCATAATATATATGCAAAGGACCTGTAGGGTAAAATCATTTAAAAATAATTCTGACATGACATAATGAGACAAGAAGCCTCTGTTGAGTTCATTTTCTATTGCTCATCATCTGCCGGTCATGCTATTTATTCTTAGGTATAGTTTGTTTCCCCAGTGAGACTCCATTGGTGAATGATAAGTTTCATGTGAAAATGATTATCAATCGGAGATTGTGTCTGTATTAAGGGTGGGGCATGGGTCCGCTTTGCCTTTTAACCCTGTGCAGGCCCTGTGCATGCTGCCTCAGTCTCTGTCAGCTCATATGTGTGTTGAACCTACTGATTTAGATAGAAGGCCTTGTTTCCATGATGTTTGCCTTCATCCTTTCTGGCTCTATACTTATCTGCTTTCTCTTCCACAGGGTTCTCTGAGCCCTGAGGGGTGGAATTTGATGGAGACTTCCTATTTAGGGTTAAGTGTTCCAAGATTTTTCATTGTATGCACAATGTCTGTCTCTGTGGGTCTCTGTATTTGCTCCCATCTGCTGCAGGAGGAAGCTTCTCTGATGATGGCTGAGTAAGACACAGATCTATGAGTATAGTAGAATGTCAGTTAAGAGTAATTTTATTGCTCTGTTTTTTCTTTTGTTTTTGGATAGTAGTATTTGGTTTTACCTTAGGTGGTTGGGTCATCTAGTCCCAGATTCTCCATCATTCAAGCAGTGTTTAGTACAAATTTCATCTTGTAGAGTGGGCCTTGAATCAAATGTGATGTTGCTTAGTTACTCCACAATCCGTGTGCCACCATTGCCCTAGCATATCTAGCAGACAGGGCACCCGTGGAGATAAATTTTTAAAAATTGAACTATATTTTTCTTACTGTTGAGTTGTTTGACTTTCTTAAATCTGTGAAGTGTTAACCTGTGGATTTTTGGAGCCTCATCTAAACAGTCCTTGACCCTGCCAGTGCTCTGTTCCTGCTCATGGTTTCTTCTAGTGCTTTCAAAGTTTTTGGTCTATCTTTGCCTTTCACGGATTGTGATATTTTACACACACACACACACACACAAGGGTGGAAGCTTTGATGTATGATTTATATAGCTAGAAATAGGAATGTTGTTCAATTCTTTTGCATATTGCAGAACTTTCACACAATGTTTTCTTTCAACAATAATGGAAATAGTTTGGTGGAAATGATACTCTCTCTCTCTCTCTCTCTCTCTCTCTCTCTCTGTGTGTGTGTGCATTTACACGGGGTTTAAGTGCGAAATGCATGGTCTAAGTTGATTCCCACATCATTGCAATTTTAGCTGGATCCCAAGGATGATAAGGACTCAGAAATTTTACCATGTTATGTCAGAAAAGAGTGAAAACAGTTCTCTGTGCGTGAGTTGTACTCCTCACTGAATGTGCTGTTTTCTAGGATAGCCACATACACATGAGGCTATTTAATTAAGTGTAAATAAAACCTGCTCTAATTGCCATTCTTCAGTCTGTATTACAGTGCAGTAACATTCCTACAATGCAGGAAGCTGGGCAGTCCTGGAAGCTTTTGTGATTTATCAAGATAAAGAGTTAAGGGGCTGTCTTCTTAGAAAATCAATACGAGTAAGGGAAACACTGGAAGTCCAAGCTTTGAGTCTTTTCCTTTCTCTTTCCTGTGCTATATGCTGAAGACATAGGGAATTTGGTGAGTGCCCAGGGAAGTCTCTGTTGGCCTTGCTATAGATACTCCACTTCTGCCTTCTGCCGGAATGGCCATGTGTTCTTTTTTACAAATAGAAGCTTCCTGGTACCATGCCCTTTGTACAAATGGCTCCTTTTCTTAAATAATTGGAAACCAGTTCCAGTTGATTTATAGAGGCCTAGTTAAGGAGGTTGATGAGAGCTGTCACAGTGTGTGAGGACTCTCCTTGCAACTGACTGGATTTCTGTAGGCATGTCTGCCAAGATTAAATATGAGGATATTACTGCTTCTGCTGTGTAGGCTTACGGTAATGGGTTTGCTATGAGACAGACAGAGGAGACGTAAACAGCTATACCTAGTTTTCTCATGGTAATAATCGTGACTTTAAAGTCCTTGTGGGGATTTTTTATACTTGATGGTTAATTCTTTTCTGTTCTCCCCCTGTTTCAGTGTAATGGCTTCATTCTTATGTTTTCAGCTCCCCATTACTGTAACAAATACCCAGTTTAAAATCAGCTTGAAGGATAGAAAGGCTTATTTAGGCTCATGTATTTTCAGAGTTGTTAGACCACAAATGATTGGCCCTGATGCTTTGGGAACGTAGTGGCTCAGTCTATCAAGGTAGGAGCACATGACAGAGGACACCATTTTCATGACTGAGACACCAAAAGCAGAAGAGGAGATGTTGGCTCCTCAGTAACTATGGCAAACGCTGACGCCTATGACCAGAAGAACTCTTATAGGCCCTACCTTTCATGGTTTAACTCCCATTAGGACCATGGACTGGGGACTAGGATATTAACACATGTTCCTTGGAACACACATTTTCAGGCTGTGTGGTTTAAGGTTTATTAATTGCTCTGTAGAGTGATTAGTATAATTTAGAACTATTTGAGTTATGAAGCTAGCAATTTTTAAATGATGGACTTCAGTTTATTTCAATTACCATTCTTCGTTCCAGCAACATCCTTGTATATTTTGCTGGTGTCACATCATTGTCTTGAACCCAATCTTGGGTATGTGCTAGGACTTACTGAACACTTCCGTCCTTCCTGGCTTGGAAAGATGATCCAGAATGATTTTCTATATTTACTAAACTAAATTTAAAGTCATCCATTCCTACCATAGTTATTTTTAAAAAATCTCTATTTTACCCTTTCTCCTGTTTTACCCAGTCTGCATAAATGCATGCTAGCACAATGGAAACCTGGAGAAAGGCCAGTGTTCATTTTAGGTGAAATAATAATGTATTTGTTGTAGAAAATGTTCCTCAGTTAAAGAGTTGGGTTCAACTCCCGTGAATCCCAAGCACCATCCTATCTGTCCTGTTTTGGACGTTCCCTGCCACACATGTGCATGCTTTCAGGTTCATGTCATGGTGATTTTAAATCTTCCATAAAAGCTTTGTGGTGCTGGAAGTAAACAGCAGAGTTTAAAATTATATTTGAAGCTAATAACTAGATGCATTTTATTTGTATTTCTCTGTTGATGAGTGGCGCATGGGGTGAAAAGCAAGTTGGTCGTCTCTAGTTTCCTGAATCACGGCACAGCTCATGCCTCTCCCTCTTTTCTTCCTCTTTGTAGAGTGCTCAGCCTATTTCACAATGGCTAAAGGCAAATGCTAGTGATGCTCATTCACGGTCATTCTTTTTGTTTTAAATATCTCCTTTAAACTTCATTTTCCGTTTTTGTACTGCAATATCAATTTCATTGTACCAATATGTCCCAGCATTTCCTTTTGGCAGTGTTTATGGAATGAATCACTGGAATGTGTATTTTTCCCTCACACTTCTGATCACTTCCTTGATGTCTTGTCCAAGAGCATAGCCTATTTAAGTGTAAATGTGTCTTTTCGTGTTAGCATTCATTTTTTAGAGAGCAAAATCCTGCCACTGACCCAAGTGAGAGGGAACATTTGCAGGCTTATTTGGAAAAATTGGGTCTTAACACACTTTAGCTGAGTGCATGGAAAAGGCAAGTCACCCTTCCCTGAGCAACCTTCTGTGGGTTTCCGTCTCTGTGATGGCTCCGAGTCGTTATGTAGCAGTTGGCTCTGATATGCTTGCACAGACACAAATTGAATCCGACAGGACTGATGTCTCCTGGACTTTGCTGCCATCTGAAACGCTGGCGTGAGAAAGAAGCAGTGGCAGGGAGAGGAGAGCTGATTCCTACAGTTCTCCTACGGAGCTTTGCAATTCCTAGCAGCTGATAGCTGCGAACGGCTTGATAAGCATTTTTCCAGATGAGATTGATAACCAATCACTGTTCTGGAACAGCTGGATAGCTTTCAGATTCGAGATGTGTTTCAGTGTTCAGCTTACTTCCTCATGCCTCTCACAAATCTGTGTAAAAACAAACAAACAAACAAAAGACGGGGCTGGAGAGCAGAATGATAATTAGAGTGGTTCTTCTCTTCCTTTTCGCTGTATCTTTCCTGCATCCAAACTATTGTTGTATATCAATGAAAACCTAAGCTTTAAAAAGAAGGATGCTTTTTTAAAATTTTCAAATTCAGTTCCAGAAAAGCCAAAGTGTATATAGTAGCTGCGTTACTATTTGAAACTATTTGAAAGTCCAGTGACTTTGGGGTGTGAGGTTGGTTCTGGGTATCTCTACTATATCCTGTCAAGAATTTCATATGTGTCAGACATTGACAGATGTGAAAATAAAAGGTGTGCGGTTTCATTTTGAATTCCAATGGGATCAAATTCTCATCATAGTGACTGAGGAGCCTGTGGTCTATGGCACAGCCTCTCCATTTCCTTTTGAATTAAGAGGCTACTCTCTGTGAAAGGCTCTGCTGGATTTATCGAAGGTTCTATAGCACAATTATACATCACTTGGTGAATCACACTCCAGATTATTTCTTAGAACCTATGTGTGATCACCTCATGCACCTCCCAGCACAGCTAGGATAATCAACTTGTTTTGTGTACAGGGAATGGGCTTTAATAATACTTTACATATTTTTGTATTCATATGGGTATGTGTGTGTGTGTGTGTGTGTGTGTCTGTGTCTGTGTGTGTTTGTACATGCTCACGCACAAGTGTATGCACATGCCATTGACATATGTGTAAAGGTCAGAGGACAACTTCTGAGATTTGGTTTTTTCTTTCTACTGTGGGTTCTGGGTGGTGAACTAAGGTCATCAGTCTTGGGCAGCAAGCACTTGTACTCTCTGAGCCATCTTGTCAGACCAACCATCACCTTTGAGTTTTATATTACTTCTCACCTGGAACTCTTTCTGTGGACTTAATGGCATTTTGTATTGTCTCTGATACAGCTGTCAATGAATTTTCCCAAAGCCTAGTTCTATATTGTTTCTCTGCTCAAAAAGAGAATAGAGCTCGTTTCTGTGCTGCCTGAGTAAAGATCACACTATATGTAGGGACATGCAAGGATCTCTTTGTTTCCTCTTTCATGCCATCTCTGTTCTCCTAATAGTTACCTCATTCTATCCCCACAGCTCTCACAATATAATACCAAACCAGAAGTGCGTTAGCATTTCCCAGGGATGAGTTAGGACCCTACCAGAGAGCTTCAGAAGTGTAAACTGTTTAGGCACCCCATCTCCACTTCCAGACACAGCATCTTACATTGTTCAAAGCTTTGCATGGAGTTCAGAGAATACATATTCCCCATTCTGTTAAAATCCTGCTTATACATGCTCAAGGCTTCCTTTAAAAAGCCCTGCTTTCCTGAGGCTGGAGATGGCCAACAACTAAGATCATTGGCTGCTCTTCCAGTGAACCAGGGATCAATTCCCAGCACCCACATGGCAGCTCGCTACCATCTGTAACTCCGGTCCCAGGGAATCCGACACCTTCTTGGCCTTTTTGGGTACCAGGCAAGCATATGGTAAACAGACATACACATGGTACACAGACATACATGCAGGCAAAACATCTGAAGACTCCTTCTTTTATTGTCATTAACAATTGAAAAGAATTCTATTAGGCATTCCTTAAGGCTCTGGGTGCCTTTTTCCATTGATGCAGTCATACAGAGTTTACCATGAAGTTACTGTGACTCCATAAAGTGCCCAAAAGATGGCATAAGGGCAGAAGGAAAAACTTCTTGGTGGGTGTTTGTAGGTGTCCTGGCAGCGAGAGTGCTAGGGAATCCAGCATTTTACATACCAAGTTCTTTCCCAATACAAAGACATGACAGCTCCAGTGTTTATTGTGTATTTACAATAGGGCATGTCTCTCTAGGTCAGGGGGAAAGAATGAAAAATCTAAATGTCTTTGTGTTTTCTTTTTTCTTGTCTCCTCCCTTCACAGGCTCTGAAAGGGTTCCTGCTGAAGTTTCTGAGCAGACCAGTCGCTGCAGCTCCCTAGACTGAGTTTCCAAGCTGCTGGGGCATGCCGTTGACAAACTGCAGGATGGTGCCCGTGGCTAGGCTGCTGCTGCTGCTTATCGCCTTCTTCTTCTGCGCCTGTGCTGAGAGTAAGCCGTCCTGCCCTTCTCTAGGGAGCTGTGGCCATAATGAGTGTTTTTGTTTGCAGTTGGCAGCAGGCTCGGGCCTCTGCATATATTTCCTTTGGAAGTATATCGTGAGACACTGTGGGATCCTCCTTGGATTCCTGCCAGCCTTTGGAAGCGATTATTGATGTGATTTTCCCACTACCTCCTCTTCTGTTTAATGCCTCTTTGCTTGTCTGTCTAACTGTTCCTACCATTTATTTCCATTTTTATATGCTTTTTCATACTTCTTACCAGCCTGGTAAGAAAGATAATATGAGACCAGCAATATCACTTCAACTGTGGCTGACCAGTTGGTAGTGTCAATAACATTGTTGAGACTCAGTAGAAATTTCTTTAGTTGTATGGATATTTCTATGTTTAGAAAAATGCGCAATGTCACATTGAGCCCAATTAAACTTGCAAGCCCCTTGTAGCTGTCACAGCAGCTGTTCTGATGTACTGTTTCCGACAGCTGTCGTGGAGTACAATATTCAAGCAAATCAAGCAGAACTGACAACTTTGTGGCTGGGTGGAGGATCTGGAAGTGGGAAAGCATTCTGTGGAATGCAGACACTAATTTTTGGGTTTCTGGAGTCAATTTATGAAACTGGAATTGTGGTCAATGAGCTTGCCAACTAATGAGATGATCATATCTCCTTTGTAACTAGGAATCATTCCTTCTCTACTGTTTCCATTTGCTTTTTTCCTCATCTGTCCTATGGCTTTGGGGAGACGATAGTGCCATTCCTGGCTCTTACTCACTGGCATGTCTATTTACTCAGGAATGGTGTATTTCATATGTGATTTGGTTTTTCTCTTGGGGACTCACCTTGTGTGATTAACATGTACAACATCTGCAGTCATTAACTTTTCCCTCCACTGGCTGTCCCAGGGAGATTAAACTTGATTCATGTTAAGGACATCTCAAAGACAATGATCCTATGTTATCTTGGCCCTTTCTTATTAATTGCATCTTGACAAGAATTCCCTCACTAGCAGCCAAGTGCTTCATTTAAATAGGGCTCTATTTTCAAAAGGATTCTTTCAGGGAGGAAAAAAAATGATGTTATTAATTGGATGCGTATGGAACATGCATGTTCTAAGCACAACATTCTGTTGTTAATAATATATATAGTCTACTAATTAGCACTTGGGAGTATTGGTTTAAGGTAAAGCTAGGAATTTCTAATATCATACCAGGGAATAATTAATTGGAGAAAGATCCAAATGTAAGGTATTGTTAGTTTAAAGGCATTTATGTCAAAACTTATTTCAAAATCTAAATTTACTTTATTAGAAAACAATTGGATGTACAAGTTTGTGAATTCTGTTTTGGCAAAAGTTCAGAAGTAAGTTGTTTCACCATTGTTGATTTTTGGCAAATGCGTATTAAGACCCCAGAAACCGATCTAAATGTCAGATCACAGCTGTATGTTTTTCTGGAACTTTCTAGATATGTATTTTATATCTGAGAAGTCATCCTTGCAGTAAGTAAGAATCCTATTCTTTGGAGAAGCAATGATTTTGTTTAATGCTGTAGTGGAAAGTGGCAGACAGATGTCAAATTTGACAAGTGCTGCTGAAATTATACTTTTCTATGCCGTGGTTCTTCACTTCTCATTCCTGCCTATCCTGCTTTCTGTTTCTCATTCCTTTTCTCTATCACAGATCCTATATGCTGTCTTAGTTGACCTTCTATTGCTGGGATAGAATACTGAACCAAAGCAACTTGAAGAATAAAGGGTTTATCTCATCTCACAAGTTTTAGTCCATCATTGAGGAAAGTCAGTTCCGGAAGTCAAGTCCTGGGGGCAGGAACTGAAGCAAAGGCCATGGAGGAGGGCAGAGTACAAACTTGCCTTCTATGGCTCACTTGGTTTGCTTTTTTAAACAGCTCAGGACTACCTTCCCAGGAGTGGCACCATGCATAGTAGGCTGGGTGTTCTCACACCAATCATTAATCAAGAAAATGCTTCACAGACTTTTCTGCAGGACAGTCTGATGGAGGTATTTTCTCAATTGAGGTTCCTTATTCCCAGTGTAGATAGAAATTTCTATTCTACCTGGTCCTGCAGCTGTTCAGTCCCAACAAAACACACAGAGGCTTATATTAATTATAAACTGATTGGCCCCATTAGCTCATGCTTATTATTAAGTAGCTCTCATATATTAAATTAACCCATTTCTATTAATCCTGTATATTGCCATGAGGCTGTGGCTTACCAGTAAGTTTCTAGTGTCTTTCTTCTTCAGCAACTACATGGCTTCTCTCCGACTCTGCCTTCTTTGCTCCTCTATCTCTGCTTGAATTTCCCACTTTGCTATATTCTGCCCTGCCATAGGCCAAAGCAGCTTCTTTATTAACCAATGGTAATAAAACATATTCACAGCATACAGAGGGGGAATTCCACATCACCAGATAACTCTAGCTTACCAAAAGAAAGAAAAACAAAGATTATATCTAGATTGTATCTCATTATATTATGCCACTCCGTTTTCTAAAAATACTTTAAAGATTTGAAACGATGTAACACTCAAGGAATAACTGGTTTCATCATCATGTAAAGATAATATTTTCAGGCTCTCATTATCCAGGCTGTGTCTTTGTTTCCTTATTTTTCATTAGAACATAATAATATACTCTTTCTCCTTTTCACTGTTTTGTCTTGATCTAAGATACTGAGTTATGATTCAGAATTTAATAGTGACTTGTCAGAGATATTTGAGAAAGCTGAAAACTTTTTTTCTTTTGTAGAAAACGATGGTTTATAGATAGTAAATGAGAAGAAGGCACTGTAGTTAACCATGCTTATTTACTTCCCTTTCAAATAATTGTCTCCAAAGAGACTGGATTCTTTATTATAACTAAGAGTTATGTATGGTATTACATTAAGTAGAAGAACTCTTTGAATTTTAGTTCAAATGTAGGTGGAGAAATTGTTATAATATTCCCTTAGAAAATTATAGTGTTTGTCATTGTCAATTTTCACAATTTCTTTGAAAGACTAGGTGTGTGTGTGTGTGTGTGTGTGTGATTGTTTTTACTGTTTTTTTTCTCTATGTCGTAAGTGCTCCAAGTGATTCTATTAGCTATTTTTTCAGTGTGTTTATATGAAAAAACTGTGGTCCAAGAGTTAACTGTGACTTTTGCTGGAGTGTGTTGAGTAGCTCTTGCTGATGCTGGGTCAGCAGCTTTACTCCTTAGAGCTAGCTAACACACATCCAAATTAGAGATAAATTTAGACTTTATCATTTTAGTTCCTGTGCAAATCTCTTCTCTTTCATCTCATATATATTTTCTATTTGATATCCACTAGTATTTCTTCCTTTTTCTCTTTTTATATCATGTATAGGCCAGGAACCAGCTCTTGGCATTGCTTGGTTATACCAGTTTCATCTTACATTTTGGATACTATAACTAAGTCTTTACCAGGTCTCAGTCTTTACCAGGCCTCTGATAGAAACATAAACCATTATAATTTAAATCCCCAGTTGGTTTAATTTATCTATTCTCAGTTTTTTGTCAGGTCTTTGTCATAAATGGTGATCCTTCCCTTGTTTTCTTTCCTCACTTAAGTACCTTGCTGAAGCCACCACAAACGCAGTACTTCTCTCTTGGATGAAAGCACCAGACTTCCTGCTCTCTGGAAAAATGTTCTATGTCCTATGGAACTTAAAAAAACAAAATACCTTTTCATATCAGTGGACGGATTGTTCTATAGCCTATGGAATTAAAAAAAAAACAACCATTCTTGTATCAGTGGATGAATTGACATGTGTGCTGGAATGTTGCTAGAGTTTGATTTTGAATTCTGGCTGTTACTTCACTAAATAAAACTCTTTATTTTAGTCTTTTTTGATGAAAATAGTAGATGCTTGTAAAAGAATAATAGAATTCCTAGTACTTGAGTTTTGTGAGATTCAATTGAATGAAGTAAAACACAGACCAGCTGATGACATGGTATAGGTGTTTGAGAAATGGTTGTGGTACCTTCAACAACCATATTTACCAAGCACTTACGTTAGGTCCTTTGCTGAAACTCTTCATTTGATCTGGAGACTATAAACTTTGGGTGACAGAGAAGTCAGGCCTTTTTGCGGTGTGTTAATTTGCTAGTCTGCTTCTCTGTCATAGACACAGAAGATCCTTATCAATCTGTCTTTGGACTTAAACTGAAGATCAGAAGAAGAAACATGGAACTTGTCTCTTTAGGATGCCTTTCTGAAGAAGCTCATCTATAGAGATACTAATGTAAAAGTCATGTAACTTGGGTAAAATGGCTATCTGGAGACATTCCCTCTGTGAGTTCTGTTGTTAGTGGTAATGTAGTTTCTTGAGCTACATAGAGGAGAGAATTGGAGACATTTACTCTAAGCGAACACAGTAACACATGGCCAGTGACCCCGAAAGAAGGTGGGCGTGAGCATGCTGAGGAAAAGAGTAAGTGGTCATTAATATGATCAGAGGTACTTTCCAACACCAACAAGACACCATGTAGACAAAGAGACAGAAACTGGCGTAATGGAATAGTAGATGAATCTTTTTGCACATTCTCAAGCTAGTGGGACACCTTCTCACTTAAGTTAGGAATGAAGTGGGTTTCTTTTCTGTTACTCAACTGTCCCTTTCCGGGAGGCAGTTTCAGTTCACAAGGAACATTAATTTCTCATTGAAAAAATCTTTTTACTTTCGGTTATGAGTATTCTTTCTTCCAATCTCCAAAATTATTTAAACATCCTTTGGAAGGTAGTTGATTTTACTGATGTAAATATTCCAAAGTTCAATTGGGCTGATGATGGTAAGGGGTTCTAGGTCTGCAGAATACTCTTGGTTGTATATTTGGATTGGGTGGATTAGAGGAAGGGTCAAATCTTAAAATATTAAATGCAAAAAACAAAGGGTGCTGTTTCCTCCAGTTGTTGGGCTAAGGTTCTTTCTGTCAGTGCAACCTGCAGGTAGAGTTGGTTGGCTTCCAGGTGAGGTAGGATAAGAAAGCTGTGCAGGTATCTGCCTTCCTCTTTCTCCAAATTGACAGAGGACTGATGAACTAGAAATGCTGTTTCTCCTTGTTCCTTCCACCCTTTATTTGAAGTGGCTGCATTAGCAACAACTAGCTGTCTGAAGCAAGGCAAACAACCCAGCTGTTTCGCTGGTACTTGCTTCTACTGTGATGTTTCTGCGACTCGCTGAATTAGTTGCTCTCAACAGAGCTGCAGACACCTAGTAAGGTTAAGATTGTGTCACAAAGCAAATGTGTGTATGCTTCAGAGCACTTGATTGAGCATGTAGGACTTTGCTTTAAAAAAGAAACAACCAAGTTTAACTTCCTGTTATCTCTGATAGCTCTCTGTATTGAAGCCCCAACTGTGAAATATATAGCAATGTCTAAGATTTTTTGTCTGTTTTATTTGTAATAGCCTCTTGGCATGTGATTATAGATGTTTATGATTTCCTAATGTTTTTCCTTTTTTAGTTTTGGTTCCTTTAATTTTCCTCATTCATCTACTATGCGCCTGACCCATTTCAAATAATGACTTCTCAGGCAGCTGTGTCTCCTCCTTCTAATGCATATGTGCTTCAGTTGCTTAAAAAATTCCAAGCCATAACTCATCTTCATTTTTATCAGTTAACTGTGTGTGAGTGTGTGTGTGTGTGAGAGAGAGAGAGAGAGAGAGAGAGAGAGAGACAGAGAGAGAGAGAAACAGAGAGAGAGAGAGGCTATATGTGAGCAGATATCAGAGGAGGGTTTTGGATCCCTGGGAACTGGAGTTACAGGGTGTTGTGAACTGCCTGATATTGGTGCTGGGAATTAATTCCAGGTCTTCTACAAGAATAGTAAGTGTCCTTCACTTTTGAGACATCTGTCCAACTTCCAGAATTATCTTTAAATGAACATTTGTGAAGAAAAAAGACTAGGGATTGGGGTAAATACTACTTTTGGATAAGTTCTCTGACCTATAAATTTGTAATTTTTTTATTTAGCTATTTTACTATATAGCTCAGGCTACTTCTGAACTCCCAGCCTTCCTGCATTTTCTCCCAAGTGCTGGCATTAAACACGAGTACCGCTATACCCAGCAGTGGTATGGTGATACAGGTTTTATCACCAGTTTCACTGAGAAGCAACCAAGTATCAACCCAGATGGCCAACTTAGAGCAGAAAGATGAGGCACTGGTGAAGCACCTCACACTTAGCTCTCTACACCTTTTGTCAAGGAAGGAGAATAAAAGCAAATAGCTAGAGCCCCGGGAAGAAGGTAGGTGGTTTTCCCCTGGAGTCAAGCCAGAAGTCATGCAGGACTAACCACTGCAGGCATGTAGGACCTCTGTGATGACAGTGTCAGTGAGGTGAAATCATGGAGGACAGTCCTATCTGTCATGTCCACAGATGTCGCTTGTGTCAGCAGCAGAGAAGCCCAAGTAACTTGTAGGTTGACATATATAGTTTCGCTCAAAAAAGCAAAAGTGAACTTATCCACTTGGAAAATTGAGTATTTTCTGATGAAATTACTTTGCTTTTCCTTAGGCTTCCCAGTTGCTTTATTTGTTAATTTGATTCTATGTTCTCAGCAGTAAGATCTGCTTTCATGATTCTATCATAAATAGAGCAATGCCATTTCCATCATTACACGTGTCTAAACTGTTTTCCAGTTCCTTTTTATTAAGGTGGAGTCAGACTCCTTAGGCTTTGGAGGTGTTAAGCCCTAGAAGGGGAATTAACTGAATGAAACAGCAGTGGCACTGTGGTTGTGTTTCTCCTAGTAAGAAGCAACTGCAATGTAGTGAACATTCTCTGGAGGGAGGAGGGCGACTCATGACGCCTAGAAAAGTACTGAAGGTCAGAATGGTAAAAACATTCATATGGCCGCGCTCTGGGGTTTTTTGAGCAGTGAGCAACTGCTTGGGACAGGACAGCCTTGGTTGTACTGCCTCCAGCAAGGGCATGGGTCCCAGAGCTGCAGCTCATGAGTAGTGATCCTTGCTTATTAGACTGAACTTTTCAAAGGTGGAGCTGCCTGAGGCTCACCAAACCCCCGGAAGGAATCCCAGTAAATCCATTGGTCCTCCAAGCCCTACTTGGGTGAAATCCTTCCTTTAGCCTATTATCTGTGCTTTGTCTAGGTGAGTAAATGTGTGATCATATCTCTATAGGAAAAGTTACACAAAACATCCCCAGAAAATGGAGTCCTTACCAGATGAGTGAGTAGCTTTAGCCCTACATTTGATTGGGCCTTCCTGATGTCCTGGAATTTTCACAGAGGTGCTATTCTGTGTCACAGACATTTAATTGCAGTCCTTTCCTGTGCAAAGGAGCTCATGCACATACAACATTAAAGCTTAGTGTGAAATGTGCCACATGCCTTTTAGCCAGAGGTCCATCAATGCTTCTGAAAAAGGCTATATTATAAATATTTTAGGCCTTGTGGCCATGGGGTCCCTGGAGCAACTCTTTAGCTCCACTGTGATAGAAAAAGACAGCCACATTATACATAAAGAAGTATGTGTGGCCATGTTCCTATTTGGTCCTAGGCTTATAGTATGATGACTGCGGCTTTTGGCCTGACTCATCTTCACCTTCTCCAGGTAGAGAGAAGTTGAGCACATCAGCAAAGGGCCTTCCTTAGCCCAGTGGGATGAGTTAAGGGGAGGAGACGTGCTTGATTGTCCTCTTTTGGCGTCTGCTTAGTTAGTAATGTTTACTGGGAGCAGATTAATTAGAAGGAAGTTCAAAGAGCATATCTCTTGGTAAACAGAAGATGTTTAATGGCACTTAACCTTTGGAATTTATGCAGAAAAAGATTTGAATATTATCGTGCTTTATGTCTTTCGGGGGTACTTCAGGTATTTGGCCGTTAGTGCTCCTTCAATTGCAAGCGCCTGAAAAATGAATAATTTATCAGCTGTGGGATAGTTTTCATTGCACTGTATGCCTGACATTTGAACATCTTAAATAAAAGAGGAAAATAAAGTGTTGGAAAGTATTGTGTTCGCTGGGTCTGTGGTGAGATTCCTGCAAAGAAACAGTTTGATCGTGGGTATCGAAGCCTGATATTGGTTTCCTAAAGGTAGGGAAAAGCAGACAAGTCATGGAGAGTTGATTTCATTGTGGGCATTCCCGCTGCAAAGACCCCTTGTTCTGTTTCACTGTTTATACATCAAAAAGCTGAAGAAAATACTGGCAGGAAGGCACCCTCGACTCTGCAGCAAATGCTTGGAATACACATCCGTGCTCCATCATGCCAGAGAATTGAAAGCATTTGTAAGGCCTGGCTGTGTGGAGGGTGGGGTGCAGTGTGCTGCAGTTGGAATCCCTGCTACACATGAGCAAATGGAAAGCTTCAGCCATTGTCAATTCATCCTGGCTGCTGGCAGAAGGCATGGGATTGTACAGAGGTGTGAAGGTTATAGCCACATTCTCATAAGGATCGAGGTTTGTTCTCGTTGTGTGAAAAAGGAAGACTAATTAGATTAAATAAAAATCCTGGCTGAGTATGAAGGCAAATGACTAATGGGTAAGTCTGTTCAAGTGTGGAGTAAAATCCCTAGGGGAAATACTGAGAGTCTCACAGTGGGAATCATTTGCAGGAAGCAGAAGAAGCCACTGTAGAGAGCCGCTGCCTCTGAAATAATCAAAATGGCATCATCAAAGGCTATAAAAAGATCGTTTAACGATGTAAGATTCATAATTCTCTTTTATTTTAATTGTTCTGATTTAGAGTGAGAGATGGAATCCAGAGGGGTATTATGATGGTTATAATAAAGCAGTTACATTCTGGGATCACTTTCCTCTAGAGTTTGCAGTTGGACACATGAATCTGACTCTTCCATTGGGCAGGTAATAGACTGGCTCACTTCCCTTTGGTTTGTGTCTTCAGCCCTTGGCATCATGGCCTCACATATTCCAACTAGTAACATTTTTCTAAAGCTCAGATAAGTGCTTTCTGGTTTCCAGCTTTGTTAGTACCGTCTACCACTCTACAGTTCTGGTCTCTCAAATCCTAAGTTTCTGTTCCCAGTCTTCTTTTCCTCAAGTCAGTCTTCCTTGATTTGCCTAACGATGTGAGTAGAAAGAGGAAGGAGCCAGCCAGCCCTCTACGGTCAGAACTGGTAGAAGCAATAAAAAGATAATTCCCTTGTAGGAAATGCAATGTTGGCTTAGATACACAGGAAGTGGTAATGGAGCAGAGCTCTATTAGGATAATCAGGAAGTGCCAGTGTGGTAGAAACAGATGATCTGCTGGCTACAGCAAAATAAGAGGGCTTGGGGGTTTGTAGTAGATCTGTGATTTGACCTGTTGACTTCTTGGAAACAAGTAGATATCTAGTTATGTACTCAGTGAAATCCTGATGGTTGACCAGAAGGATCAAGTATGGGAAATTGGTAAAGAGCTGCTCATTTCATTAAGTACAATCTACCGGTAAGCCAGTGAAAATGGAGACAGTGTGGTCCTATTTTGATCAGTAACTGTTGTGTGTAAGCTGCATCTGACAGTGAGGAGATGGTTGTAAAATCAGATAAGATCAGGGTCATAGTAGCTGAAACTGAGGTTTGGCTGTAAGGTACAGAAGGGCCATGCATAAAACCTACTGAGGATGTGGACTCCGCAGGATTTTATAATGGTTTGAAGTTAGAAAATATTGTCTAGATACATGGAGGACACACAAGAGTGGATGAGAAGTCTCTGGAGGAAAAAAAAATCATTTCCTTGCATTCCTGTCCCTTTCTTAACATGCTGGATTCAAACTAATGTGGGTCTGGGGTCCCTCTTAGACTTTACTGTGGTTTATGTTTCTGTGTAAAATCTGCATTTGTTATGTTCAAGGCGAGTATGTCGCATCTTAGATTGTGCATAGAGTGTTTCTCCTTGTCTCAATATGTAAGCCTTGAATGTAGCTCTGGGTAGCAAACTCAGAAGCCTATGCTGACCAGGTGAGTAGGACTCATTGTTGAAGCAAGCTGATTCAACGTTGCGACATCTGTACTTATTCTGTAAGGGAAGCAACCATCCTTTCTGTTCGTCTTCTGGGGAATGTATGCTCAGAATCTTTGAACTTTCCTAGAGAAGCTTGAAATCAAAATTTATGGGTAAATCAAGCCTCATTTTTATGATTATAATGGTTTACAAACAATTAAGTACTATTAATACTAAGGTTAAATGATGTACTTATTTGGAATGGAAAAATTGTAGATTCACAATGTTTAAAGCTCTGTGTAGGGGTTCTAGAAATTTGTAAAACTGCAACAAATAAAATTTCTCTTCCCCAGAAGTTTCTAGCCTTTCTTGTAATTAACAATAGCAAAGCAGGTAACAAACCAGGGCTGAGTCTGTGAATGAAGAGTAGAAATCTATAGCCTTGTCTCTCACACTATGGTATAGACAAGAAAAAAATTCTAAGAATTACTTTACTGAAGTTATATGGTTATTTTGAGTCAGAATGGATATGGATTGATAAATAATTCATTCTTTCTTTCCCCATGTATGTTGTAGTAATGGCAGCTTACAGGCCGAGACGGCTTCTGATTGCTCAAAGCTTCTGCCCCTGGAAGTAAGTCAGCATGATTGTTAGAACCAGGTTTCTGTTGGGGGCTTCTCTGGCTACCCAATGTGAAGCTTAGTGCATACAGAGCTCAAGAGCCCTGAGACAGTTGCCAGTCAGGGAGCCAGCGTTTAAAAGTGGCTTCTTTGAAGGCATGGCCTAAGAGAACAGCTGCTGGATACAGATTTACTAGCACACTAATGGGTGGATAATAAGAAACATCTTTGAAGATGGCTTTGTGATTGTCCAAAGACTAAAGATTGCTGCCCAATCTTTTTCAGTATAAACTTGAATGGAATAATCTCTAGAATGTACCGGGTATTTTTCAGAATTAAATAGGTCAAACGAAGCCTAATCTTTGAGGTGATTCTCACTAGGAATATTACATTGTGTGTGCTTGTAGGTATATTCATGTATATGGCATTTGTGAGTGCACAAGTGTTTGCAGGTCCATGGTCATGGGTGTGTGCAGGTGTGTAGAGCCTGAGTTATCACCTCTATTATTTTTTAGTCTCTGTCAGTTGATTTGTTTGGAAACAGGTCCTGGAGCTTAGCAAATAGACTGCTGGGATCATAACTGTCCAGACAGTGCACTCTAGGGGACATTCTCTCCCTGCTGGGATCATAACTGCACCCCACCTTGTTTTAGGAATACCAGTCTTTATTACTATCTTTTTACACTAAGATGCTGTGCATGATGTAACCTTGGCTTACCGGATGCCTTATTTTGGTTGTGCTGGATAGCTTTATGTTAACTTGATGCAAGCCAGAGTCATTTGGGAAGAGGGAACCTCAATTGAGAAAGTACCCTCAATAGATTGGCCTGTGGTACATTTTCTTGATTAATGATTGATATGGCACAGCCCAGCCTACAGAAAGCAGGCTGATCAAGTAAAGAGGAGTAATCCAATAAGCAATATTCTTCCTGGACATCAGTCCCCCCTGCCTGTAAGTTTCTGTCCTACATGAGTTCCTACCATAATTTTCCTTGATGATGGGCTATAAATTATAAGGGGAAATAAACCCTTTCTTCCCCAAGTTGCTTTTCTTCATGGTGCTTCATTGTGAACTTTAAGATACCACTTGCCCATCTAAGCCTGGAACATCACATGATCTGTAGCCAGGTCTGAAACTCCGTAGCCAGAGAATGCTTGTCATTCTTATAGTCATCTGTAGAACAGGCCTAGATCAAGGCAATTCGGATGCTGTGAGTAGCCAAGGAGGAAACTCAGATGTGACAAAGAACTTTCCTTTGGAGTCTGGACTCCCAACTGTTTATTCCAATCATATGTGGGGCAATGCCTGAGCAGCACCCCCAAGTTCTGAGCCCCAGCCATGGCCAAGCAGCACCCCGCATAGTGGAGGCACAGCTGGGGTCGTCACACTGGGCAAGAGAGAAGCAGTTAGGTTATGGTAATGAAAGAGGTGAACATAGCAGGGCCTGAGCCCTCTCCCACTTCTAGTCTATCCTCCAATCGCTCATCTCTAACTGGGGATGAGATCTTTCACCTGGGACTGCTGAGCGTTAGCTGAGATGTGGAGGAAGAACCTGGCCATAGTTCATAATCGGGAGATGTAGCTGCAGCATCCTTTCTGCCCTTGTTATCACGCCTGCATCTGCCAGATTGTTCCTGTACAATCCAGAAACATGTCTTCCTTCAGAGCTCTGTTTGACTTCACTCATGGATGTTCTTTGTGTTCTAATGATTAGAACATTCTTCCTTTGTCCTTCTCAAGTGTTTTGTAGTACATAGTTTCTAAGAGACTTCCTCACTTAACAGATCTTCATCATTCCAGGTTCTTAGGCATATTAGTAGACCAAGGCAGATCAACAATAAAAATAAGAAGAAATTCCACATGTGAAGGCAATATTATAACGAGTTAAATTAATTAAATAAAGTAACATAGACAGTACAGAACCCAAGTTAAAAATCTGAGAATATGTGTATGTTCAGAGTTAGGGGAGTTACTCCTGCTCTTCTGATGATTCTAGTGACATCTGCTTCTGCCTTCGGAATGCTGGGATTACCATTTTGAATCACCTTGCTTGGTTTATGTAATGCTAGGGATGGAACCGGGGCTCTCATGCATGCTAAGCAAACTCCACTGAGATGAATTCCCAGCCTCAGCTCTCTACTTTTCTTTTTTTTAAAATATATTTTTACTAGACAAGATTCTGTAATCATATTTAGTAACAAAGACTAAGGTTCAAATTATTTGTTTCTCTTAAGGATCTAATTTCATTTGAAGGTGAGAGTTACTTTATGCTAATTAAGCTAAGGCCTTTTAAAAGGTGCATGTATTGAAGTTTAAATAGTCATGAAAGACATTTATTTATAAAATGCCAATTATATCCCACAATATCTTAATAATTATATATTTCATTAAAAGATGTACTTTGTGGTTATATATGTAATTATATGTTTGAACAACCTGCTCCTAGGACTAAATGAGCTTCATTAATTACCAAAAGAATTATTATATATTGCTGATGAAATATGTTATTACCTTATATACTTTGGTACTGAGTTTGTACAGTGTTTTATAGTGATATTTAACCATTTAATCAATTACATTGTGTTAAAGTGTGAAACAACATTAGTACTTCATGAATTTGATGCTTTAGGTACTGCATATTCAAATAGTTATTATTTACAGAAGCCACTAATTACAACATATCAGAGAAGGCTTTAGAAGTTCTGGATCCCACAGGAATATTATAATTTGAGAGTTGTATGCTTTGGTGGTCAAATTGTTCATCAAGTGTGCTGATTAGTGTTTTGTCTACTTGACATAAGACAGAGTAATACTGGAAAGGGGAACCCCAA
The DNA here is from genome assembly GCA_004026605.1 of Ondatra zibethicus. Lineage (NCBI taxonomy): Eukaryota > Metazoa > Chordata > Mammalia > Rodentia > Cricetidae > Ondatra > Ondatra zibethicus. The sequence goes on along the minus strand of PVIU01000999.1, from coordinate 29,299 downwards.
TTGAGAAAATGCCTCTATTTGAGAGGCCTATAGGCGAGGCTATGAGGTATTTTTTTTTTTTTTTTTTTTTTTTGTCAAAGGTTGATATGGGAAGGCCCAGCCCACTGCGGGTGGTGCTTCCCCAGACAGGTCATCCTGAAAACTGTAAGAATGCTGGCTTAGCAAGCCATGGAGAACAAGCAATGAAGCATTGTTCCTCCATGGTGTCTACTTCAGTTCTTGCTTCTAGGTTCCTGCCTTGAGTTTCTGTCCTGACTTCCCTCGGTGATGGTCTGTGAGAATGGAAAGCTGTGGAATGGAATATACCCCTTCCTCTTCGGGCTGTTGTCTTGTTACAGCAATAGAAAAGTAAACTGAAAACCAAGCTAGCATTTTGTTTTGACCTTAACTCTGAGCCTGACTCTCACCAGCTGATGGAGAGCCCTGGCCGCTGATTGACTCGGAACACTTGGGAGTGCCCAACCTTTCGGACCTCTGCTTTGCCTCCAGAGGGCCAGAGCTGCGTACTAAAGAGCACTGGTGAGCTGCTGTAGGAGAGAAACCATTCTGCCATTAGCTGTTGGGCTAACATCTTCCAAGCACTTAGAATGTGCGCCTCTGGGGCTGCATGAGGTTGTGCCATTTTGTCACTATGGCCCGAGTTTTAGAAATCCATTATTATCCTAGAGCCTAGGGCAGCATAAGATGATCTTAGTTATCTGCCCACATCCATCATGACCTGTGAAGCTGTGCCTCCTACAGGAAAAGTCAGACTTTATAGTCCATCACCTAAGGTCTTAGCATTGCCTTTGTTTTTCTTGGTTGTGTTTAATATTTAATATCTCTCCAGTTTCACCACCTTTAAGCATTGTGCCCCAACTGTATTCTTCAGGCACACAAGGCCATACTTTTAGACTATTTGTATGAGTTAAAGCTGTGTAGTATTTTTTTTTCTGTGTGATAGTTCATGTCTTCAAAGTTCATTTGTGTAATGTGAAGAGCAGATTTAATTCATTTTGATGACTAAACAGTATTCATTGATCATATTATCCCAATATCTTTGCCTATTAATTTATTGATGGACTTTTAGGTGAATCCCATTTCATGGCTAATAGTAATAATGCTGACATAAGCATACCAGTAGGGCAATGTCTCTGCAGCATATTGATTTTCTTTCCTTTAAGATTGCTAGTTCATACAGTTCTTTTATTTCTCTGTTGTTCTTGATGGACCTCTACACTGTTTTCTTTAATGGTTGTACTAATTTATATTCGCACTAATGTTGCCAAGGGTCCCTTGAATTCCACATACTTGTCAACACTTGTTATCTCCTTTCTGCTTGCTGATAGCTGCTCTAGCAGTGGGGGATGGTGCTGCATGCCTTCTGTGCTAATTGCCTGACATGGAGCTGTCTGTCAGTTAATGACTGGCTGAATGTGGAACAGGTGTGGAGTTCATGCAGCGTAACGTGTATTTTCTTAGGCTGAGATTTTCTTTCATTTCAGAGGCACCTCATTAGGCTTCCATAGTCAGCTCTTCTGTCTGGTTCATGGTGGCTTCATCTATAAGGTGTAAAATTTTAGCACCTATAATCCATGGCCAAGTCAGTATTATTGGAATGGCACAAAGAGACCTGTTGAATGATTCAGTATTGTTCCAAAAATGTGCTATACTTTGTCTGGAAAGTGTCCCCAAAGTGCATATGTGTGGAAGTTTGGTTCCTAGTTTATGGCTCTATTGAAAGGGGATAGCCCACTTAGGATGTGGGACCTAGTGAAGGAAGATGGACTGTTGGGAAATATTAGGATGCTGCTTTCCACTCTACCTCCCAGATGTCACAAGTTGAACAGTTTTGCCCTTTTCTGCATGAAGCACTTACTCACCTAGTTCCTAGGAAAAGAGATCTTTATCATGCACCATGGAGTAAATCTATGAGCCCAGAGAAACCTGTTTCTTAAATCGAGTTTTACAAGTAACTCTCCAGGTACTGAAATACGACTACCATGGAAAGGGAGTAACCGCTAGAGTGACTGACCCAAAAGCTGAGCTGTGTATCTCATGTTTTTTTCTTTCTTTCTTTCTTTCTTTCTTTTTTTTTTTTTTTTTGAATGGTGAATAAAGTTACGGAAAACTACTTTCTGTGGACAATAATTGATGGTGCTGTCATTGAGAAGCAACCTTGTTTCTGTGAGGTAGACCCGGCCTGATGAGGGAATTAGCCCACAAGCTTTCCGAAGTAGATATTAGGGATTGGGTGCTCCCCTCCAGAGCCTCCTGCTTGAGTATGTGCCACATCCTCACAGCCTGGGTCAGAAAACCTGACTGGGACTGCAAGAGAATGGGAAGAGAACACACTTCCAGACAAGCTGAATCAGGGTGGCTGCATTGGCTGTGCCGGCTGTGCCAGGGTAGCACCAAGTAAGAAGCAACTTGGAACTTCAGCTTTTCTTACATGTAGCACAGAGGGACAAAGTCAGCTGTGGAGCTAGGGGGTCCTCTGTGGGTGAGGAGTCTCAGGTTGCACTCATCAGGGGAGAGGAGGGTGTTAGTTATTGCTTACATTGGTCAGTCTTTCAAGCCTTCCTTGGCTCCACACACTTGCTGGCCCTGACTTCTTACGCAATCTGAATGTCTCAGTCTGTGCTAAGTAATTCAAGAAGGGCTTCTTCTAAGGGTAATATAATCAAGAAATTCTGCTGTCTGGTGAAATTTGAAAGAGGCTTTATAGTCTCTCATGCTTACTTTGAAGTAACTTAAATCATAAAAGCCAGGTGACCAAAGGGACACGTTCCTGTCTTTGTCCATTGATTGCTTTAGAGAGACATGATTTGGTTTAAAATCTGCAATTTTCCTGCCTATCCTATAACTCAGCTTCTATTGCTAGAGAAATATTCAACTAACCATGTAGGCTTGTTGGAGGTAGAGAGAGGTCAAATCACCGATAATTTGCTCTCACCTATTTTACTACAGCAGCTAAGGAAAAAAATCAAAAGAAATCCTTAAGGCCCTCCATTCAAAATAGAAAGTTTGGACAAAGCTAATTGATTTTAGGCTCACCGCTGTTCATTATCTTAATTAGTCCAGGCAATTAAAGCATTAATTGATTGGAGTTGATCCCTTGCTAACAAACAGTAAAGCTTCTTTATGGCTCGATCCTCTAAGAAGTACTGTTTCATTTCTTCATGCACTTCTTCAGGCGGTGTCTACACTGTGGACAGATGTGGTTTTATCCGTCCATCTCATGGGAACAGTGGCACATGAGTCTTCTGCCCTCATGCCATAGAACTGTGTCTTCTGAAATCTTTCTCCAATATTGGTCGAGTCCCAGCCTGGATATGGTTGCTTCACCCTGGCTGCTAAAGCAAACATCTGTAGCATTTCTATGGATAGCTTGCACTTGGCCGTGGGCTTCGCTGGCTTGCAGTGCCTCTCGGGTATTTCTGTGAAACCAAGGGTGTGTTCTGTGGGATGTGCGTTCATATAACTCCCACTCTGGGATTGTATTTTTTCTCTCAGGTGCAAAGCCTTGGATAATCGTTGCTTTCTAAGTAGATGAAGTTCTTTGGAAACTTCAGAGCTCCTATGAGTCTGAGAAAGGGATGGGGGAAGTGCAGGCTTGGAGATCTCCAAGTGAATTGACCAACATTATTAAGAGGAACAATGGAAGAACGGTTTCAAGTGTGGAGATCTCTTTAAGAATAAATTACTAATACAATAATTACAGTACTCTAATCAGACTAAATGAGTGGAAGAAAGACAGCAAAGAATTGTCTTCACAGGAAAAACAGAAAAGCTTCCTGAAAGTCCTGCTGTATTTAATTTCAAAAGAACTTCTACATTAAGCTTGGGTTGATAAACATCTCTTAGATATGAGGTTTCCTTTTTTAATTTGATGCTATCTTTTATTATGTTCCCTAGAAGAGAGACATAGTCATAGAAGTAATGAAATTCATGATTGGCAATTGGTCCCCCCCCCTTTTATTTTTTTGCTTGTGCTGAGACTGGTAATACTGTGGAGCAGTTTGAGTCGTGTGCTTTTTTTTAGTTGACACAACAAAGTGGCAGCCAGAGCAGAACAAGACCAAAATGGGCATCTAGCTAGGAGGTGACACTGTGTGACACACAGTAATGGCACTACCTCATAGCCTCTTCATTGTTACTGATACAGCTTTGATGACTCTGCTCAGGCCTCAGTGCAGCACACTAAAATAAATCCTAGATACACTATTGAATAAAACTCATATGGTTACTGTGTCTCTGGGAGTTTGTTACAGTTGCTCTTTTATCTAAAAATAATAATTGCGGTGTGTAATTATAAAGATGTCTTCTGTATAGAAGTGTATACACTGCCTTTGAAAATGTTCTCTGTGAGCAAGATGAGTGATCCTTCTCTGTTCTCAGTGTAGCAAGTGTTTAATTGCTCTCTAATCTGGGAATCATATTGATAATTTGCTACGGCTTCCTTTTCTCTCTAATAGACAGAAATATTGGTTTAGAAGTGGAAAATGATGCTCCTTAACTAGTTTAAATTCAAGATGAATGTTACTTGATATTATAACACTGGGGAATTAGTCTTTTAAAAATACTTTTTGTTTGTATTTTTAAAATTAATATGTGTTGGGGCTGGAGAGATGGTTCAGTGGTTAAGAGCACTAACTGTTCTTCCAGAGGACCTGGGTTTAGTTCTCAGCACCCACATGGCAGCTCACAACTGTCTGTAACTCCAGTTCCAGGGCTTGAGACACCCTCACACAGACATACATTCAGGCAAAACACATAAAATAAAAATTAAAAAACATAAAATTAATATGTGAAGTAATTAAGTTTAGAAATACATTTACGTTAATATTAAAATCTACCAGGAGATTTAGTGTGTTGACTCTGTGGGAACGACATGATGTGACAACCTTGAGGTGGGATAAGATCAAGGGTAAGGCCCCCAAACCAGAGAAGCTATAGTAAATGACTATGACAGGGTATAAAATTCTCCATTTTCATAGACATGATGTATACTTATGAAATGAAGGTGAAGAAAGAGGCTTGAGAGCCCATTGCTTTCCACGACAAAGTGCACAACCCTGCTTTTTTCCATGTTGCTTCTGGGGAGTGCTTCTCAATATGCAGAAATTTTTCAACACATCGCCCTGCTTAGTCTTAATTATGTATCCTCCAAGGGAGACCTCTTGTCCCTCTTAAAATTCATCTGATTTCAGGTAATAAGGTTTAACACAAGCAAATGTATCCTTTCTGATTTCCAACATAGATTTTTTTTTCAATTTCCTTAACCTGGTTGCATCGGCTGACTGCCCCGCCTTCCTCTGTCCATTCTTCCTTTGTCATCCTCTCTTCCTTCTCTTTACTCATTCAGTCAGAGGTACCCAGCGAGCTCCAGACCACTGAGAGAAGACCACTTTGGCTGGAGTTGAGGCCATGACAGAGAAGATGAGCTGGAAGGAGAGCAGTCTACCCTGCTGGACATTGCTGGCCTTCATGTGCAGGGTTGGTCTTAGCTGGGGGAGTGCTGCCCAGCAAGTGAGAGTGAATGGCGGATTTTCCTGAGAGCATGATGGATGTGGAACAGAGAAGTAAATGGATTTCAGGAAAACTGCAGGCAGAATAAACAGGCATAAATAAGTCAATCCTTTGGGTATGACAGACATGGGTAGGAAGAGGCAGTGAAAAAGACCCGTGAACTTCTGCTATGATCACCTGGCTAGGTGGTTGTAATCTTTATGGAGACAGAAGAGAACACTAAGAAAGAAGGAGAATGAGTTTGGCTTGGAAAGATGACCAAGTAAATTATGCGAGCTAGCTGGAAATGTGGACCCAGGCCTCAAGGGAAAGGTATGAGTTGTGGATGACCTCTGAGTAGTCACTATATGGAAATGTTAACAGAGATGAGAGAATGGCCACGACTTACCTAAGGAATACAGAAATAGGCTGCTATGATTCCTCCCTTGGATATTCCCAGTTTTTGAGGATAAGTGTAGGAGAAGTGGGGAGACTGTAGAGAAATCAAAGACAAAAGGAGAATTTGATTGAGTCTTGACTTGCAGATATTACACATGAATGTTATCCATGGATCTGAACCTGACTCCTGGGTTTTCTAGAACTGGGAGTATAGACGGGGTAGAAAGCTGGTACAGTCAGGAAGTGAAGTGTTGTTATAGTATAATCGGTGAGGGAGAATTCTGCAGTCTCATTTCCATTTTCCTCAGCACAAACGACTAAAAGTGGCATCTTTTTGATGTAATATTGTAAGTACTTATTTAACTAAAAAGAAAAAAGCACGCAACTGAGTGTCTAGACATTATAATCTTCCCCCCTCTTTTTTGCTGATCTCTTCAAAGACTGGTCTGTGTATCCCCACCCTGCATGTCTGATCTAGGAAGGAGATCTAAACTGTGCTTCACATTCAAGGTCAATATAACTCCTGAGCTTTCTCGAGCTCTGGTCTCTGATCTTCCCTTCCACAGGTTGGATTAAACTCATTCTATCTTAATTACCTTCTTCACGTAACTGGTGATTATGTGCATAATCACACCCATTCTTGGTTGTCAGATGCAGTCTAGTGCAGATTCTGCCTGGTACAGAGTTATTTCCTTTTCTCTATAGTTTCTCATGAGGACCTTCAGGTTCTTCTCTGCCCTTTGAATTGCACATTCTTCCAGCAGCATTCTCAACTGCCCTTGTTTCTTTTGATGTTTTCCTGAAGATAAGGACAAGGATGCTGTTTATTATTCTAATGGCTTGATCTAGTATTAATCAGTAAATGTTTGTTGAATTAATAAATGATCTTCAACTTGACTGATTCAACTGACAACAAAAACAAAAACAAAACAAAGATTTCTGAATAGCCACAGGACATGATGTCACCAGCAGTTGGTGTACTTCACTCAAAGGATAGGCCTGCAAGCTTCAGTGAATGTTGTACAGACTTTATACAAAACTATGAAATGTTTATCAACCTTGTTTCTATGCATCCAATGTAAACTTGGACAAAGCCTTGACCTACTACTGATAGAAGCAGAAATAAAGAAAGGTACTTATTGATTGGGAAAAAAAAATCTCATGAAATTTAGATGAGCAAAACAGCCATAAGGAATAGCAGGTTGTATTTATTCATTTATAAATGTGTTATATTTTATTGTTTACACATACATAAATATGTAAAATGGCGCTAACATGTTTGTACACAGCAAATGAAGACTTGCAAGTCAAATTTTTAGTATACAGCTTGGGAGAAAATCTTTGCCATCAGTACTTCAGACAGGGGACTAATATCCATAATTTGCAAATAATTGAAAAAGTTAACTGCCTTCTGCCTCCTCCCCACCAAAAAAAAAAAAGTAGTTACGAATGTGCTGATGAACAAACAATTCTTAGAGGAAACACAATTAAAATCTTTGAAAGTGTTCAAAATAGCCTTAGCTATCAGGGACATAGAAATTGAAATTCCTTTTTGATTTCGTTTCACTCCAGTTCGAAAGGCTGTCATCAAAAAAAAAAAAAAAAGAAAGAAAGAAAGAAAGAAAGAAAGAAAGAAAGAAAGAAAGAAAGAAAGAATACAAACAAGAAAAAAAATGACAAATGCTGGAAAGGGCGTGGAGAGAAAGAACCACTTACCTGCTGTTGGTGGGAATGTAAATTGGTACAGCCCCTGTGGAAATGAGTCTAGAGATTTCTCTCAAAGAACTAAAACTAAAACTGCCTTGTCTGACTCAGCTATTTCGCCGCAATGGGCGTGGGCCCAGACTGTATCAGACCCCAGAAACTCTCCAATGGCCACGTTCACAGTTGTTCCAGTCATAAGATCAGGGAGACGGAAGGAGCCTAGATGCACATCAACAGGTGTATAGAGAACTAAATTATGGTATTCTTGTATACAATGGACTTTAATTCACTTATAAGAAATGAAGTCATGAAATTTGGGGGGAAATGCCTGCATCCGTAAAGAGGAAAGATTTAAGGCAAAGCTGAGTCTGACTCTGTGTGGACTCTAGCATACAATGTCTGTTTGAATGAGTGGGGTGAGTGTAGATCTAGGCTTCGGAACTATAAACAGAAGAGAAGAAAAAGAAGAAAAAAGGGAATCTGAGCCTTCCACATGAAAGTGGCAAGAAGTCTATGGAGGATGGGTTCTAAGGCATGAGTGAGAAGATCATGAGGATAACCAAACTGTGTTTGAAATAATGAAATCCCAGTGAGTACATGCCAAGCCATACTGTGTTTGAAATAATGAAACCCCAATGTGTATATGCTAAGTAAAAAAATATCATAAGAAAATAGAAGTTTCCTGAAAATTGAAACAAACCAACATTCCTTCTATATGGCTTCCTCCATCTTCAGGATGCCAATAACTCACCCAGCAGTATAGAAAGCACTGAGAAATACATACTATTTATACATAGTATAAAAATCAACATTCATGGGTGAGAACAAAAGCCGAACAACAGAAGTTTTTAGGAGACAGAGGCAGTTCATTTTCTTTCATTAAAAAGCTAGTGTCGAAGTTGTATTATTTTACTTTTCCAAGATGCCTACTCTCTTTTTCATTAGATCACTTGAGGATACTCTTCTTTATCCCTTACCTTCTCACTGATGTCATGGACATAAAATGTTCACTTTCATTAATAAATCTTTTAGACTTGCATCCATAGGATGAGGTCACTGCAGAAACCAGTGTTTTTAGGGACTCCTATACTGACTGATGGCCGTCTGAACTGATGGACAGCACAGCTTCAACCTTGCCACAGTTAAGGGACTTCTCTAATCACTTCCGTGGGGAAAAACAACTTTCTTCTTTTGCTTTTAGATCCAGTTGCCTATCTGATTTTACAAATGAATGAAACCATTAACCAAAAGTCTTTAATTAATCTCATTCTTATTTTTCTCATTTCTTAGAGTAGTGGCATTTCAATTGTATAAATAAAGCTTGCATGAAGATCAGTGAGTACAACAACCCCACTGGTCAGCCTTACAGACCAGGCAGTGGTGACACACACCTTTAATCCCAGTGACCACACTAGTTGCCGTAAAAACCAGGCGGTGCATGCCTTTAATCCCAGAACTAGTGAGGATTATAAAACAGGAGGAGACAACTCTCAGTGTCAGTATCATTCTGAGACTCCTGGATGCAGGATTGCTATTTTTGGACTGAGGTAGAGGTAAGACACAGTGGCTGGCTGCTTTGCCTTTTAGATCTTCAGGTTGAATCCCAGTTTCTCTCTCTGAGGTTTTTTTTTTTTTTTTTTTTTTTTCAATGAATCATGCATCACCTTAGCAATCAGAATAGACTATTCTAATACCCTCTTGCTCTCAGAAGCTGAACCGTGGGAGTCTGTAGAGTCATGTGACTGGATTTTCTGTAGACAGAAATACACTGTATTGGAAATGAGCTTAATACATTTTGGGAAAAAGGAACTTTCTGGTATGGAAAAGCTGCCTATGAGTCCCCTTGGTTAGTATGCTTCTAAGTAGAATTTGTGTGTGTACTCTTGTGAATTAGATGACAATTTAGATGCTTATTTATAGACAGCAACATGCTTCCTTAAAAATGAGATTAAAATGAAGATAATTCATATATTTGCCATGAGGATATATGCTAGGAGAATATCACATCTCCTGAAAAATGCATGAAAATTTGAAGATGCATATGTACATATGTACGTACATACATACGTATTTGCAATGGCTCAAGAGAGAAGAGATCAGAAGATCACACTAATTGCTGGTGTTTCTGTCGTTACTCAGAAGTTGCTGACCTGTACTATTGTGTGTTCCACATTTTCAGAGTGTTACATCATGGACACTGGAATTGTATTCTTGCCTTCTCTCATATTTGAAACATGTTTTGTCCAAACCATGAAGAACTTTGAGTCCTTACTGGCATACATCTTTAAAAGCTTAAATCAATCAGCATCTTTTAAATCATCATTTTCAAGTTTTTCCCTCAATCTAAAGACTTAATGTCTAATGTTGTAAAATTGGGCCAGATATTCCATTGGATCCTTTGGTTTTTCTGCCTTGTTTGGGCTTTTCCTTCCAGGCAGGACTGTGTTGAAGGACTAGGATGGATTGCATTTCACTGAAGAGCTAATGTCTCCCAACTCAGTTATCTAGAACATTAAACACAGCAATGTGTAGAACTGTATCCCTGACTTGGCCAGGAAGAATCACCAATCAAGAAAGTTGGATTTAATTTCAATGACTTTTCATAAATTATCTCAAATTGTTCAGTGGGATTGGTTTATTTTCCTTTGTTAAATATGTGTGTTCTAAATGACTGCATTGGGATTTAATTCTAGAACTTAAGGGATGTGAAGAAAATGTCCTCAGATTCTTAAAGTGGAAAATACTGGCTAATTGAGAACACTATCTTTTTAGATTATTTCAGGAATTAATCTTTTTTGCTTGTAATTATATGCAGTGTATGGCTAGCATTTCTTTCTCTGCCTCATCTTTCTATGGGGATATGTCAAAAGGCCCTGAATAAAACCAGAAACTTGATTTAATAACTTGCCAGAACAGCTGTTTAGCATCTGTCCTCAAGGCAAAGAGTTGAACTGATAGGTTTCATAAAGAAAATGAGGAATCATTATACAGTTCATCTGAATTTCATTACTTGTTAAAATTCACTCAAAGGATCATAAATCCTGAATTTCTCATTATTCAAGAGTTATGAAAAGGGATGTGTATTTTGTATTTTATGATAACAAAAATCCTGATAGGGCATTAGAAATTCATCTTTTAATCAAAGAACAAAAAGAGATTTGCAGTTCCAGAGGGTGCTGTTCCCTAAGGAAGGATTGGCCCGGAGGCTAAAGGTGTACTCCTTCCTGTGAGTACAGAGCTTCTATCAATGATACCATCAATACTGCAGTTGGTATTTTGAGTTTGATATTGCTCATGTCAGTATCTATTGTAAATTACAGAAAGTTTTTCAATTAAGCATAGATTCTCCTGATATCAAACTTTTATAAAAATTTAGCCTTTTCCCCCCTCTTAATTTCCTTTGGTGGCACTTACTACTAAATCACAAAGGCTTGATGTCAGAAGTATTTCTTCTTGCACTGCTGTAGGTTGGCCGTTGTATCATTTTGGGACTTGAAGGAGCAGCACTATTTTGGTACATGTTAATCGTATGGTAACAAATTAAAATAAGAAGCTAGGCCAAAACTGCTGACTAGAATTGGTGAACATCCTGTCTGCCAGATTCTATTAGCCAAGTCATGCCATGCGACCAAGATGCTAATGAGAACAGGTGGTCCTGCCTCTGTGGAGACCTCATGTTTCACACGCCCTGTGTCTCCATGGATACCAATTATGGGTTGAGAAAAGGCATTTAAGATTGCAGTGATCATAAATATTGGAATTTGATTCCCAACACTTCTGATATTTGTAAAAGAAAAAAGGTACCCTGTCAAAACAGGAAGACCACAGGAAACCTGACTGACTGTTCGATGGATACTACATCTGACAGCTATCCTTTTATAGCTCCAATTCAGTCACTAGTTGTGGTTTGTCTGTTTGCATTCCAAGCATTCAAAGGTTGCCAGAGCCTGTTCAATTTGCTTTTGGAGTTTTGTAGTTCACTATATTTGGGGGATTTGGCATAGATTGTTTTGGATAATGAGTAGCGAGAGGATATTTCTTGGGCACATTAAGAACAGTAAGAATCTGTGAAAACAAAGGGTAGAGACTGCTATGCCCAGCTCCAAAACAGATTGGTACTAAACTATGTAGTTTCTTAGAAAAATCAGAATAGTTCTGCATGCTCTATGCTCTGCCTAGGAGCTTTGGGAGGTATTACAACCTGAGATCATGGAGTAGAATTAGGGTCCACAGGAATGAAGATTTTGCAGTAGATCCCTTCTGTTGTTTTGTAGTAAAGCAAATACAGCTGAAACATAGCTAAAAATGTTCAATAGAAAAGAACTGAGGAACATCAATGCTAGCCATTTTTCCATCTTGTCACCAGTCATTTGAGATATACTTACCTACAGTTAGGTGGTAAGTGTGCACATTCCCCAAATAGGACTTGCAAACACAGTTATTGCGTCTTTACAATGTCTACCTTTCCTGTCTGTAGTCTGTGGACATGGCCTGATTTTGCAAACACTGGCATTTGTGAGAAGCTGCAGAGTGACTCAAACACACACGATGTGGGTAAACCGCTGGCCTGTCTGGCACAGTGGAGATATAGAACACAGGTGTGCTTTGAAATCTACAGTTACCATGACCTTTACACTACCTGCAGGACTGGCTCTGACCCTCATCTCCTTTGCGTGGGTAATAGTGAGAACTCAGTACTTAGCATGAAACACAGCAAAGCATTATGCTTGTATCCTATTTTAGACAACATTTTTTTTTTGCCAAATTTATACTAACTGCTATTTATGGGATAGATAATTTATTCACAGTAGAAACCACGGGAAAAGGGAAGCAACATTGTCCTTGACCTTAGAACGTGTGGCTTGTTATTGTTCAATATGCAATAATGGCTGGAAAATTAAGGGATATCTTATTTAAGTGACACTCCACATTTAGTGAGGTGAGTTCTGGTACACAACCTTGAATACATGAATAGCTCTTCCAATTACTTGTTCTTCCCACAACATGGTTACTCTAGGAAATAGTGTATGCTTCATCCTAAATATGTATCTAAGAGTTGAACAGGCCAAGATCACTCTAAGAAAGAACCACTTGAACATATTTAAGATTGAATATATTTAATCATGGTCCATGTGGTTGGACTGCTAGACTTTGTCTAATTACCAAGCTGGTGATGAATTATAAAGACATTAAAGAACCTATTTCCTCCTTTCTTGTCCCAGAGAGAAATACTTAGTCCCCAGAAGTTTGACTTATTCATCCTTTTTCAATCAACTAACTATGTTATTTAATTTTTGTTATAGTTCCATAGTTAGGATTTTCTTAGGTGCTCACTTTAAGGTCTAACAAATTTTTGTGATGTCGCTGTGTTTATGGAATGTGAACAACATACAGTTTTGCTGGGCCAGAAAATACTATGTTATTGTCATGCTCCGAAGATCATCCTTGTAAAAAAAAATTTTTCTTTTGAGTTTTCAAAAGAAAGATTTGAAGAGAAACAGTTATTAGGAAGTCCCAAGATAGACCTATATCAGTATACCTGGTTTTATCATCCATATTTGATGACAACTTGGACTGAGTTCTTAAAAGGAACCGTTTTTAGAGTTCTCTCAACTTTCTGTAGCATAAGCAAGCTTGTAGCAAATGTCAATGGAGTAAAGAACTACTTTCCTTGTAGCATAAATAATAAAAACTCAAAGATAGATATTGGGATTCAACCTGAAGGTAAGAACAGCAAAGCAGCCAAGCCACTAGAGAACTCTTACGTCTAAGAAATGCTCAGATTGAAAGAGAGCACATTCCTGTCTCATCCTGTTTGGTATTCCTCTCTATTGCTGGGATTAAAGGTATGTGACTCCTTAGTACTGGGATTAAAAGTGTGGGCCACCACCACTGTTTCTGCATTGACCTTGCGTAGCTCAGGATGGTCTTGAACTCACAAAGGTCCATCTGCCTCTGTCTCCCAAATCCTGTAATTAAAGTTGTGTGACACCACTGTCTGGCCTTATGTGGCTTAGTTTTACCTTCTTGTCTTCAGGCAAGGTTTAATTTTAAAACATAAATAAAATATCACTATATTTCCTTAATGGACAACCTCTTCTCTACCCGCTCAGCTCTCCTCTCTGCATTGTCTTTTGTCACTTGGCATTCTCCCTCCCATGGGCCTCTGTATTCTTTAATGTAACTTCCTCTTTGGTTATTACATTGTAATTATCCTTAGACTTTTGTTTATTACCCTTCTGGTTACATTCTCTCTCTCTGCTGATGAAGTCATTCTTTCTCCTCTGCCCCGTCCTTCTTTAGGTCTGCCTTGTACAAGCTTAGTAGGTTTCTCTACCATTTCCTGCCACATCCCAGTGATGACCTCCTGAACAACATTTCACTTAGCCCTCAGGATCGAGCCCCCTCTTTCAGTTCACCTAGCGGAGTTTCAGGTGTTGCTTGGAACAAGTAGGTTCTCTATAAATATTTGCTTAACTAAGTGAATGAGTGACCTTGTTAGTGGGATTGGCTGAAATTGGATTTAGATATTCCACTCCTTATCTGTAAGATAAGGTCTTGACCTAGACAACGTGTTGCAGAGCTAAGATGGTAGAGTCAGATTGGATGATTTTTCATCTGTCATCCCCGAATTCTCTGCTGTTATGATACTACCATAGAAACAACAGGCGGATGAATTTTGGCCTATTGTTGAATTAAGGTCTGCTGCTTCTGACAGCATCTCTGCTGCTCTTTCCAGATGCCCATGGTTCTTGATTTTTTTCCCTCTTATACTTTGTACTATTTCTATAGTCCAGACTATTTGTTATATAATAAATGATGTGGGAAGTCCTTCTGTATATGTGTTGCTTTTATTGGTTGATGAATAAAGCTGTTTTGGCCAGTGACTTAGGGGAGTAAAGCCAGGTGGGAAATCCAAACAGAGATAGAGAGAGAAAATAGGTGGAGTCAGAGAGAGACATCATGTATCTGCCAAAGGAGAAAGACAGCCTCGTGGTGATACACAGATTAATAGAAATGCTTTAATTTAAGTTATAACAGCTAGCTAGACATACGCCTGAGTCATCGGCCAAACATTGTTGTAATTAATATAGTTTCTTTGTGACTATTCATGTCTGGGCAGCTGGGACCAAAAAAAACAGTCTCTTTTCACAAATAAAGTCCAAACCCACAGTGATTCTCCATTCTCAGCATTCTGAGTACTAGAAAAATAAAAATGTGTGCCATATAACCAGTGACCAAGTTTGTTTGTTTGTTTGTTTTTTTAAAAAAAAGCAAGACAATCTATTAAAAAGGAGATGGTGAATATACCACCACCATATTCCTATGTGAAGAAACCTGTGTATTCAGAAACACAACACCTTCTGTTGAAGGATATCTCTAGTAGTGGGTATCAAAAGTGGATTTTGGATGAAACTTGACTCCTTATAGGTGAATTTATTTATAATGAGGGATCATTTACTATATAGAGAACATTGCTTTTCTCTAACACTTAGCCATGTTCTCTTTCATTTAAGGATGGGAAAGTAGAGTTAAGTTTATATTAGTTATCAGAAGTTACATATAATCACTCATGCAGATGAGCTACCTATGAAAATTACTCCTGGGAGGCAAATAGATAATTGATAGTGTCTATGCTTATAGACAGACACTTGCGAGATGTGGCTGTTTGCCTAACTGGAACAGAATGGACGCTCCTTGTTTGCTTCTAACATTATCAGGTTTTATTTACCACATTCCAACTGCCTGTGTGAATGGAAGGAGCGACCAGGTCTTTATTGATTCATTTACTTAAGATAGGCTCTCATTCTATAGTACACAGACAGAAGTGGCCTCAGCCACCCACGTGCTGGCGTCACAGGCGTGTGCCACCTTACCTGGTGTTCTAAGAGCCACTACGTTGTCAGGTGAGTTAATCTGACCAATGAAAATTGATAGAACTATCTGTTGAAGTTTATATCAAGGGGCATTCACTCATAAGAAAGGCTTGGGGTGGGGCTTCTCAGAAGATTTTACTCCCTCCTAGGAATGTCATGGAGGCAGGCCAATATCCCTTGTTCCTCAGTGCCTTCTCTCTGTGTGGTACTTGGATTGCTGCAGACAGCCAGGCCTTCTAGCACGGTGATGAGGGCAGCATAAGCAAACAGTTGGGAGCTACAGAACACTCACATTGTCACTGGTCATTGAATGAACTGTCCTGCCTGAAGGTTTTTCTGGGAGAATTTTAATCTCGCTACTGAAATCTCTTCCTGGGCAGTTTTATTCCCTACATCTGAAAGTCCTTTATCATATTAATGTTTATGTTGTTGCCGGCTAAGTACACCACTAACAGCACAAAGTTGCCCATTTGAATTTACAAGCACCTGCAATTGCTGAACAGAGACTTTCACTATTACTGGCCTTCCAAGCACTGAGGAACGCTAGATACTTGTTAGTCACAGCTCTCAGAGAAATAGCTTTCTGAAGTTCTGTCCAGATGTCTAAGCAAACGCGCATACTTTTCCTGGCATCTGAATGAGACAAGTGTGTTTAATCTTGTAGAGAATGCACTGTTCTTTTTAGCTTTTGCTAGCGGGCAGCTTTCAGTCCTACTTAAAAATATATTTCCTGTAACTTCAACTTTTCTAAGAAAAATACTAAGTTCTTGAACATTTAGATTTTGGTGGAACTGACTCCAAATCTGATTTCTATTTCACTTTTATTTTGGGAGTTGCCTCTAGTGTCAGAGCTGCTGCAGAAATTTACTTTGGGATCAGCTACTTCCCATATTGAGTTTTTCTACAGAATTTATATTATTATTATTATTTTGCTAAAGAAGAAAATTAAATCTCAGCTTTTCAGTTTCTCTCCTTTGGCTACTTTCTATTTATGTTTCGTATTTCTTCTAGACTCAAATTAGATAATTTATTTCTTTTTTAGGGAATTATCTCATTCAGATTTAAAAATGTTCTATCTGCCCATTATAAGCCTCATCTTAACTAATTGCTTCTCTGTCTACTGTTAAGCCATCTTTTTACATGCACTTGTGGCATAAATTTTATCAGATTCCTTGCTATGAGATTAGAAAGTACCTGCATTTGAACTCTGACACAACTGTGCATTCAGAGGAACACCCTGAGCATTGTGCTCTGGGACTGGGATTCTGGATGTTTTTGTAAAGTGCTCGTTTTTAAGTTATGACACCCGAATCCTTCTGATTTTTCATAACCATGTGTCAAACACAGGACTTCCAACCTGATGTTTAGGGAAGACTGACTGCTGGTCACAGGCCTGTGAAGAACAATGTCAATGTCCACAGCTGCACAGAAGAAACACAAGCTGTTGACTTGCTTGGTTGTATGTCAGGGTTGCTTCTTTGGCTTGTTGTTGCTTTTCCTAGAGCACCTTAGAGCAGTTAATGTTTCATAAGCAAAATAGTTCCATGTTCTGCTCCATGAAGACAGTTCATTTCTTCTTATCCCATAGACTAAGTCCTGTCTTGGCTTGTACTGAGCATGGACATCTGGCAGACATGAGTCTCCATAGAACCTGAGCTGCTTAGGGGTCCAGACCACTTGACTTCCTCAGTCATGCCAGCATTCTATGAAGTCCAAGTATTGAAGGGACTGAACTAGCACGGTGAACACTAAGAAAAAGCTTGCTTATGCTTTGATTTGCTCATGTTCAATAAGAATATGTGTTCTTAAAAATATAGTTGTTTTCTTTTAAAAATAATTATCAAGAGAAGAACCTTGCGTTTGAAGGAAGTTAATATGCATGTCAAACTGAAGAAGAATTTGCTTTCAATAAAAAATATGGTTGAGCAGAAGGCCTGAGACTACCAAGAATATTTCAATATTCATGAATTCTCAAAAAATGAATCTTTTTTTTAATTGTCTTTATTGAGCTATATATTTTTCTCTGCTCCCTTCCCTTCCTCTCCCCACCTACTCTACCCTCTCCCATGGTCCCCATGCTCCCAACTTACTCAGGAGATCTTGTCTTTTTCTACTTCCTATGCACATTAGATCCATGTGTGTCTCTGTTAGGGTCCTCTTTGTTTTCTGTGTTCTCTGGGATTGTACGCTGTTTTTTTTCTTTCTTTATGTCTAAAAGTCACTTATGACTAAGTACATATGATATTTGTCTTTCTGGGTCTGGATTACATTACTCAATATATTGTTTTCTAGATCCATCCATTTGCCTGCAAATTTCAAGATGTCTTGTTTCTGCTGCGTAGTACTCCATTGTGTAAATGTACCACATTTTTCTTATTCGTTCTTTGATCGAGGATATTTAGGTTGTTTTCAGGTTCTGGCTATGACAAACAATGGTGCTATGAACATATTTGAGCACATGTCCTAAGAAGTGAATCTTAAGAGCTGGTTGTAGTGATACCAGCACTTGAGGAATGGAAATAGGGCTTTAGAGTAATAGAACAAACCTTGTGGATCTCTGGAGGCCGATGTCATATATATTTTATCACTCATGTCACAGTTTAAAATGTCTTTTGATAACAGCTTTTTTGTTAAAATTTTATTATTACATTAATTAATATTTGCTAATATAGGTTCATGGGGATTTTTGTAATATTTCCGTACATGAATACATTATACATTGATCTATGTCTACCTGTTTTCCTCCCTTTTCTTTCTAAGTCTCTAACAATTACTCTTATATCTTTGTCTTTTTGAGTGTATATAGTGGTATGATGAGACTGTCTCATTTTTGTCTTTCTCTGTTGGGATTCACTTAACATGATTTTTATTCTACAGATTATAGGATTTCATTATTTTTATGTTTGTAGAATACTTGACTGTGTGTGTGTGTGTGTGTTATACCATGTATTATCCATTCATTATATGATAGTTACTTATACTGATTCCATAGCTTGACTATTGTGAATACTATGGGGATGCAAGTATCTCAATGCATATAAGTCCGTTTCCTCTTCTCACTTTCCACCACTGCTCTGTTTGATCTAGTGATCATCTTTTGCGTGTTCTGTCTTTCCCCATGCCTGTTGACCAATGGCACAGAATTCAACATTTCTGGGACTGAGAGAATGGGGGAGGAAACAGAGGCTCCCTAATGTCATCATTCATATTTCCTGAGATGCTTTCTACTCTCAAAATCAAGGGCAATAGTAATTTTTTTCCCTTGTTCTGAAAGATTGACCCTTTCTTTCACTTGTTCTAAAGATTGAAGGTTTCATTACTACCTCCATAATGAGGAAAGCATAGGATGAGACAGCCCAGGGTTTTTTCTTCTGCATTGTTACGTTTGCTAAATATTTGAGAAGAAAATTAAGTGTCAGCAAAACAGAGGGCTTTCTACTTGAATATTCAATGTTCTTACCAATATTTTGAATATAAAAATTAAATATTAGATTCTATATTTTAAAATTACTATGAAAGATTAGATTCTGATTATTTTAACTGCAAAAATGTTAAGTATGTAAAATATTAGAGTTAATTACTCTCATTTAATCACTATACAGTGGAAACATGTGTCAGTGTATTGCCTATTAGTTTAAAATTATATTTGAAAAAGAATTAAATGACATACTTACGCCTTTTAAACTCATGTGAGAAGAAATTTTGTTAGAAAATTTGCCCTTTAATTGTTCATACTTTTCTAGCCCTTCCATATAATTGGGTATATCTCCATCCCAGCTTGAATTAGAATTTCTCTTTCTGGTCTCCCTGCCTGGCTCTGTTTCCTCTCTTCTTCTCTACATCAACTGTTTTTTTTATAATTTTAATGTTACTTTTGGTTCATTACTTTGGATTTAGGAGAAGTATGAAATGTTCCCTTGAATAAATTACCTCCTGTTGATAAGTGATTGAATTTATTTTTCATTTCTAAATATTTTAAATAGAGAATTTATGTTAACTCATGTATGTGAGAAAAATTACTTAACATTAGTTCATGGAAGGGATATTTAGGATTGTTAGGATTGGTTTAAAAAGTATTCTATCCAAGTAGGCATCCCCTTTTCCTTTCATGTGTGTGCTCGTGCATGCATGCGTGTGTGCGTGCAGCACAATTCTGAAGGAGGAGTCACCACAAAGAGGTTGAATCTCATGGCTGTAAAGATGTTTCTGATAAATCATCAGGTTCTGAGAAGTACACTAAGTAGTCACTGTGCACACTGGTTGTGTTTCATCTTCGTGGCCCCTCAGACACTTTTGCTGTTTGTAGATTTGTGTGTGTGTGTTCTTTTGAAGAGAGGTACAGTACTGGGGACTAAAACCAGAGGCTTCTTCATGGGAGGCACACACTCTACCATTGAGCTATAACCCCGACCATTGTTCTGAAAAACTGTACTCACAGGTTATCAGTGAACAAAGAATTTGAAGTCTGATATCTGCACTGTCATCTACATTTGTAGATACAGTTGTATGTGTGGTTCTCCTTATACATTTAATACATAGAATGTGAAACTTATGGTGACAACTCAAGAATAGGAAGCAAACTTTCCTATTTTACATACAAATGTCTTGTTTTGTTTATTTCTGAATCTAGTACTTGCCATTTCCTCTTTCTACACATTTGTATTGGACAACCTTATTTGACTCCAAATCTCAGTTTTCATGGTTCACATTAGAAGATAAAACCAAATTTTCCAGACTTATAAATCCATCCACCTGGCTGGAACTGGACATGGTAAACTCTGCTATTTATTGATTTTGGCTTCTTTTGAGGCCCATATCCAGTAGAAACAGCCTAACAATGTTATTCATGTTATATATTTGAAGTACATTTTTGCCTCTCTCTGAAGGGTGTTCATTTTGTACTCATTTTTATTTTTTTAAAAAGAAATGTAATGTTCCTTTTCAAATTATTTTGAAGATATTTTCCATCCCTTATAAGCTTCTGTTACTAGAGATTGAAACAAAGCTGTGAGAATTTTTAATATACAGAAGTGAAAAAATTTTAAAGTGCTATTAAACCAAGTAAGAATAAACTTTTATTTGTTGTCTTTTTGTCTGCTAGATATCTCAGATATTCTCCCAAACCTGTAAATTCCAAGGGTAGAATTTGATTTAACAGGCAATATGTTGAAATATTGTCTTGTAATGTTGACCTGACTACATTTAGAAATCCTCAGTGCCCTTTGTTATATGGAATAGTATTCTAGTCCTCCCATGAGAAATTTAATGGACTACTTTTTCAGCAAGGGAGTGGAGAATAAATCCAACACAGTCCTTTCTCTCCCATAGAAAGTTATAATTTTAAAACTTTAATCTAGTTATTCCACTTGTCTTTGGTTCTCTGTCTTCACGAAATGCTTATATTGCTCAGAGCTAGCTTTAATATCAGCCTATACATAAGTAAGGTATAGCTTATGCCATTAAAATGTAGTTTGGCTTTCTTTTTAATATAAAGATACAATACATTCCAGATAACATGTTACCATCCCCCCAGGATTCTTGATAGTATAATCAAAATTAGTATATCTTATCCTGGATTTGTCAGGTCCATAGAAATCTTTTTGACTTCTTTAATTCTGATTTTTTTATCTGTATTCTCAACTTGTTCCCTGATTTATGGGATTGCTGTACATATGTAAGAGGCTAATGTATGGAGGATGCTTAGCCTGTACTAAGTGGTCACTACCACATTGGACTCCTTCACATAGAGTGTGTTTTAGTTCTAGAGGAGGTGACTTTGTGGTTTGCAGTTAAACTTGTGTTTTACCCACCACATACACACAGTACCCAACATACTGGTTTTCTGAGTGTCTCTAAGGACCGACACCCTTAGAACTGGGTTGGCTGGGTTCAGCCATAACGATATTTCTGCATGCTTGTCTGCTATCTGAAACCCAAGTGGTTACTGGATGGTTCTTAGTGGGGAAGCAGCAGACTGCCTTGAAGGGAACAGGCAAACAGACAAGTTTGTGTCTCTGGTCTATCTAACTTCCTGTCTTTCGTTTATTAAACATGAAATTGGGCCATATCATGTACTGTATACTGAACTTGATGCAGTTCAAGGATTATGGATGTTTTGATAGTTTTGCTTGCTTTCAAAGGACAGTATTTCCCATAGGAGAGTCCCTGTGCATTCAAATGAGAGCACTTGTTTTTAAATATTTCCCCAGGAGCCAGATTGGACAGATGTTTTCCAAAATGAGCTAGCGAAAACAACTAAACCTTGAATTTAGAAGAAAATAGTGTAATCTGGAAGTTTTTTTAAAAAAGGCACATGCATGTATATGTATACATGAACATCGTGCTCTCTTGTCATTGTATTGAAAGACAACCACAATTACACAGTACTAGATACTGTATGGACAGTGATCTCAATCTAAAGATGAAGATGTGATGGTGTTTGACTTATATATGTTTACTATTTCCTCATGTATATCTAGTACCTTTGTTCTTTAGTGATGCTATTTATAGAATCCTAGTCAGTTTTAAAACAATCCATTTGTGCCAAATTTAGATCCACTAGTGGATTGATATCATTTTAAACTAAAGCATTGGCTGGTTTCCAGTTGTTTCTGCTGTGTCTGCTGCCTTGATAGAGACACATCACACCCAGTCTGTTTTACATGCAAAGTTTGCCCAGGGGAATTCTGGAACCCGGACAAAGTGGCAATATTACTACTGAATGGGTTTTCAGTTTCTGGTTGTCAAGTTTTCTTCAGAGAACTTTCAAAAGTGTTTCTCTACCACCCCTCCCCCAGTTTTACTAAATTAGTAACGAAAAACTATTGGACCATTGGGCCTTCATATGTCCCTAGTCTCACTCCAAATATAATGTACCCTTTTCCCCCTGCTTTCTACATTTGTACACCTTTTTGTACAGCCCTTTTTGTTTCCTTTAGAACACAGTTCCTTTCATCTCTTGCCTTTGTTTTCATTCACTGCCAAAGAAAAGCTTTCTCTTGAAGGCTTGGAATATAAGGATGGCTTTTTACGAGCCTCGTCCATCAGACGAACAATGTGATGCTTTTGCCCTTGAAACTGTGAGGACAGAGGACATCCTGAAACTCAGCTCCTGATGCAAGTGTGGCCCTTTCCCAAAAGAAAACCATTAAAGGTACAGAAATTTACTCCAAACAAACTTCAAGTGAAGAAAGCTGCTCTGTTTTTCTCTGTCTTTAGCATAGTGAAGTTTATGAATACTGTCTGAGAACATGTATATTAATCATATACCCAAAGAGAGCAGTCAAATCCTTTGAATGAAAACATTAATTGTAAAATAATGAATGCAATTATAATTCATGGGGTCACTTTTCTTAAAGTATAACTTGTAACCCTTAAACAAAAACACAGCAGGCACTTTTTAATATTGTTCTGAAGATGTATCTTCTTCCCAAATATGTTTTCTATTTATCAACTTTCACACAGCTCCCTATTCTTATGTCACTTTTCTTTAACTCACTTAGAAGTAGTTATAACTTACATTTAGTCTGTAGGTTGCACGGTTCTGCCTTCGGATTGTTACTGGGGATAGTGAATGAATGGCAGTCATTTTACTGACTCAAGAGTTATTGTGGAGAGGTGCACTGTAGTTTTTCTCTGGGTTCCCATTTTGGTTTGCTTCTTCGCTGTGTGATGTTGGATCTTTACTAACATTCGTAGTTCTCTCAGTGCTCATTTGTAAAGCAAGAATACCTACCAGATGGTTGTGAAGAGAAAGGAAAGTGTGCAGACCCAGACTTGGCAATGGATACATTTTTTATTTTGTAAAGGAATGGGTTTGTGACACTTAACTTTGCATGGAGGGAGTCTTCTAGTTACTATAGATGTAAGACACATTATACCAATATAGTGACCAGGTCAGAAATACAGATGGGTCACAATGGAAAAGTCTTCTCTGTAGCAGCAGGTCGCTTGTTGGTTCCCAGCCATGTAGCCCTAAAATAATCACACACTATGTTATTTAAATCACTGCTTGGCCCATTAGCTCTAGCTTCTTATTGTAAAACTCTTACATATTAATTAAATCCATTTCTATTAATTTGTGTATCATCATGTGGCTGTGGCTTACTGGCAAGATTCCAACCAGCTTCTATCTCCAGTGGCTCCATGGCTTCTCTCTGACTCCGCTCTTCTTTCTCCCAGCATTCAGCCATCGTTTTCCTGCCTAGTTCTGTTCTTCCCTGCCGTAGGCTCAAAGCAGTTCTTTATTCCTTAACCAATAAAAGCAACACATAGACAAAAAGACCTCCCACACCACTTTTCCATTCTACTTGGAATTGGTCAGTAGCAAGAAGATGCTACTGAGGCTATCTGGAGAAACCTGAAGCTTTTCCACGTTACTTGGTTAATATTGGGCTTTATTGAGCATCGGGATGCCACAGTTTTGACTCCATTGGTATGTTTCTATATGGGTAGCCATTCCACATGCTCTTTTCTACATAGTGACTTTATAGAAATTAACATTATTAATTATTGGCTCAGGACACCTACAATTCATGTTTTGTCAAGTTCAAAGAAGGGAAAAGAAAGGTGGTGTCTTCCATAAAAAGAGGGAAGGAAAACTGCATCCTCTTATGACTTGAACTCTGAAGTGACATTGAGTCCCATCCAGCATAGTCTATGGGTAGTTCCCTCCACAGGCAAACAGAAAGAAAATGCTTATGGGGTAGAGATGCACAGTATCAAAGGTGCCATTTACCTCAAGACAATTGTTGCAGTCAAGACATTTCTTCCTCTTCTCTCTGTACCCTGCCCTCTCTTAGCCTTATTTCTGATATGTGGAGATAATTTATTTCTAGGTAGCATGTTGCAGCTACATCTGGGGGTTCATTAGTTTTGGGCTGAATAAAGTGAACTATTAGATAAACAGTGGGAATCCTCTGGCATTTTCTTTTCTCTATGTAAGTGTGTCAATGTGTATATATATGCATGATCACACATTTTTCTGTATGTAATTACATGTCTGTTTGTTCATATATATGCACACACTTTTCTTTTTTCTGAGAAAGCAGCAACTCCATGATGAGAATCTTATTCAAGTTATATAGTACCACTTATCAAGGAGGGTTATCCTACTGGGTTTCAAATTCTCATTTATTTCCCTATTTTTCAGAACAGGCAGTTAAATCATAAATGTGACGTTAACTTTGAGTAGAACTTACAGAGAGCTATCATAGCAGATGTGGATGCTGTGCTTGTTTTTTGGCACCCAAACGAAGTGCACGTTCTTGAGGCAGACTCGCCGTAAAAATTAAATGTGTCAAATACTGCAACTTAATGATGAATTCCTGCTGTTGGGATTTGTATCAAAATTCTTCAGAATATGGATTTAAACACCTGTGAGTAAAAGTATTGAGTCTTAAAAAAACACAAAATGATAAAAAGAAATATTCAAAACTCCCTTACAAAATGCAAGTCAAAATTAACCAGCTAGCAACACACAGTAGGCCTAAATTAAAATATGTCTGCCTCTTGGACTTGAACTATGGAGAGAAAGTCTGTAATCAGCCTTAGAAAGCGCTGACATTTACTATACATGACACAGGCAACTCTCTCCCATTGTAGTCCCTCAAATGTGATGGTCTGTCCAATGTTTTAATAGGGAAGAGCTGCCGAAGTTGGCTCCTGAAATGTCCACAAAGACATCTCCACAGGTGTCAGTCAAGGGGAGAGGAAGTGTTAATTATTTAAGTCCAAGTTCAGGCTTCCTCTTGAGAAGTCCTGTTGTTAGTTTTTGTTTGTCCTGCTGAGACTGCACATCCTGGCAGGAGTCAGACTCCTGGAAAGGGCTTTAATAAGAGAATGCACAGTCCTTCTGAGGCCTCTCCTTCAGCTAAAATACTTTGTTTGCCTAGTGTGCAATGCATTTTCATAGTGTTGGCGAGCTTCATGCGTCTGCAGTGTGTGGCAGCTAATAGTAATTGAGTGTGCCCTTCTGCTCTTCAGCTGTCCACAGAATAGTAATACATGCCAGACTTGTAACATGGGGTAAGAAGTAATGATACATTTTTATTTAAGGAGATTTTGTTATATCCTTCCTTTCCTTGTATGAAATATTCCCAGAACTTTTTGGAGATTCTTCTTTAACATTTTGTCTTTTAGGGACCAGACCAGAATTCATCCCTTTTAATTTTATTTTTAACAAATTCCATGCAATTTTGATTAAAATAGAATTGGATCACATACACCCTTACTTTTCCTGCCATTAGCCCCTCCCAGGTCTCCTCCCTACAATTCCCTCATACCATGCCCAAATTCACAGTCACTTTTTCTTAAATATCATTGGTACAAACACATGTATGTGTGCACAAATATATGAAAACAACCTGCCAAGTCCATTTCTGTTGTTTGTGATATGTGTTTTCAGGGCTGACCACTTTCTACTAGACAAAGAATAATGGGGCTCATCCCTGGAAGAGGCTAATTCTCCCAGTAGTCATTTGCCTGTAGTATTTGCCTGTAGTTTTGTTTAGGGATGGAACCCATTGAAATTTTACCCCTTATGTGGTTAGCATGTCTTTTGATATTGCCATGTTTCCTGTCTTGTTTATTCAGCCATTTCTACAAGCTCCTGTTTCAAAGAAGACTTCCTGGTATTATGACTCTTAATCTGTCGCCTCTTCTGCAATGTTCCCTAAGCCACGGATGCAGGAGCTGTGATGTAAATGTATCTGTTGGGTCTGGGCTGCGATCCGTTGCTCTCTATAGTGTCCAGTTGAGCTTTTCTATGATGGTCTGCATTTGCTGTAAACAGAGGCTTTTATGACCAGAACTGGTTGCTACACTTTTCTGCCATTTAGAATGTAGTAAAGAATTATTTTATTCTAGAAAAGAGGTCGTAGCAGTATCTTCTCTAAGGTCTGTGACTTTACTAGCCCCAGAAAATTCCTTACAAGGCATGATATCCCTATTGATTAGGCTTTAAGTCCAATTAGCAAGCTGTTGCTTGCCACTGATTTGTGAGTGTCACTTCTTGTACTTTTATGGGTATCATGCATGCTGATCACTGCCATGGTTCATTGCTGCTGGGAAGCACTAGTAACTGATTCCCTCACTTGGTCATCTGAACAGTATTTTCTGGTACCATGGAAGACAGATCACAAGAAATAGGCTTTCAGGTCAATTCTAAACCAGGTCCAATAATCTATGTCCTGTGTCTTAAGTGTGTGGTGTTTTCAGCAAGAGGGGCTTAACTTCAACCTCTGAGATGCAAGAAAGACCTTTATCAATGGCTTATATTGCTTTACAAATCACTCAAAATACTCAAACTAATCATTTAAAAGAGTTTACTTGTGCCCAGTACTGCGATTTTAGTCTATGGTTCTTGTGGGAAGCATTGTCAGCCAATGTGGGATAGCTTCCTTTAAGCTCTCTCTCTTCCTCCCTCCCTCCCACCCCTCCCTCCCTCCCTCCCTTCCTTCCTCTCTCCCTCTGTGTGTGTCTGTCTGTCTCTCTGTGTGTTTATGTGTATGTTTTGTATATAATTTTTGGAATATGTAAAATATAACTTTTTGAGGGTTTATAAAACAACATTGGTATTATCTGCCCCTTGTTTCTTCTCCTCTTCTGTATTGACCTCTCTTTCTGATTCCTTGTTAGAGCCCTTTCCTGTTTTGTTGTTGTTTCTCACTTCAAATCACTATACCCTGTTATTCTCCCACTGAGGCTCCTACCTCCCAAACTGCATATAGTCCCTCAGGAATGTACTGGTTTCTGTACTTAATCTATGTCCTTTACTCACATCTGATGACTTGGAGCTAGAAACTGCAGGTGTGAGGGAGCATGGAGTATTCGTTGATCTGTGTGTGCATTATCTCACTTAATATGAAGACCAAAATGGAACTAGATTATTAGACTCTAAGAATGTAAAAAGGTATTTCATATTCTAATTGAAGAATTTGAACACTGAGCCACTATTGCTATTTATTTAGCATTTTGCTGGAAATAATAGTGATAATGGAGAAATCGATTCCTATGAAAGGATGGAGATTGTGTTGTCACCTTTAAGGGGCTATAGAGATGACTCAGTGGTTAGGAACACTTGATACTCTTGTAGAAGACCGGAGTTCTGTTGCAAACATGCAAGCTGGTAGCTCATACTGCATCTCTAACTTGAGCTTCAGAGGATCCAATTCCCTCTTCTGGCTCCATGAACACCCACACATGCATGATACACATACACATACACATAGACACTTAAATTAAAAAAAATACCCCCCTCTAAAGGAGATTGGTAGAGTAGAGTATCTCTATTTAAGATAACAATTTATCTATGTCTTTGGGAGCTGAGGACTCAAATTCTTCTTTTTATTACATTTTTTCAGTTGCTACTTTTATTCATGTTCCTTTTTTATTTCATGCATTTTTTATTGATTTATGTTTTAAGACAGACATTTTTAGCCCAGTCAGGTCTTAAACTCCAGTATGTCATTGAGGATAGTCCTGAATACTTGATCCTCCTGCCTGTACTTCTCAAGAAGTTGGGATTATAGACATTTATTACCATGTTTAGAAGCAAACAAGTTATTTAAGAAAAATTAAGTAAATGTGTTTATTGACGTTATTCAGGCATTAGCACCATCTGAGAATTGCAAACCTCTGAAAATTCATCTGTACTAAGTTAATCTGCAGATGATGGATCAGGGAAACCAAGGACATGTTGGCATGAAGAAGAATTAGCAATGACATGACTTTAGGCGACTTTTCTCCAGCTGCCCTTGGGGGAGGGAACAATGAAGTCAGATGATAGAAAAGGACAAAGACCTCAATGTAATCATTGCAACCCAGGAATCACAGGTGGCATTTCTTCTGTCCCTTCACTAGTGCTGCCCTCCTTGCCCTTTGTCTTCCAGGACCTCAAATATGAGTCAGTTTTGTTAGGCTAGGAATGCAGCTATTATGAGATTTAGGGTCCTGGTCTGTTCCCCCAGTGAGCCAGGTTCATCCACCCATGCTTGAAAAGCAATTATAAGAATCAAATTCAAAATGAAACAAAAAAAGATATTTATCCAGTGTGCCCACACAGACGAAAAGGACAAGATCCAGTGACTCTACAAGTCCATCTTCAGGGTCCTAAAATGAGGGTATGATTTAAGCAGTGGGCAAAATTTAGGCATAAGGAATGAGTCTGTCCAAGTCCCTTCTCTCAGCTTTAAGCACCCCCTCAAAATACCTGGGAAATTGATGTATGGGGATCACAACCCACAGATTGAAAATCACTGTTATAGAAGGTTCTGAATACATACATAATATCAGTGGATAGGATATGTGAGAATACGTTTCTGAAGTCAATTTAAAGAAAATATAAAAATTAAATAATTATTGGCTCCAGTAAGTTCTGAAAATGTATGGCTTTAAATATCATAATCGAAGATAATGGAGAAGTAGGCAGTTCTCTGTAAGGGCATAAAGAAAAGATCCACAGGGGAGGCAGACACCAGGAGCTGGGTAAGGAGGTCTGTCCTGGGAGGTGTACTTCTTTCTTAATTTAGGAGTGAAGGGAGGAAAGAGATGTAATTAAATCTTGATGATTGTGTTTCCTAAGGTGTATTTTAATTAGCTTTAGAGGAGAAACAGGTGGTATAATTGAAAACTGTGGATTCTCCTTAGCGTGGGCCTTCCAGTGTCAGTTTTTTTATACTGCTTAGAGCTTGCAGGGCAGTGTTTTTATTCAACTGCTTTCTTTATTTTGTGTTTAATTAAGTTGATTTTTATAATGTAGTATATAACAAATGATGTATTCCAATTTCTTCAGTTGAATTAAAAGAGCTGGATTGTTTAACATATGAGTC